>JAODAL010011586.1:0-99271 GCA_025379985.1 Phyllomedusa bahiana
AGGGGAAAGTCATTTCGGTGACCAAGAGTGAGCAAAGCTCCATGCGCCACAGCTGAAACGTTTCGGAAAAAAAAGTTTCCTTCTTCAGGCAGCTGTGTGCGCAGGAGCTTTTTGCCCTCTTGGTAAGCTCGAATATGAGCTTCATCCCATGAAATTGAATATAGGGTTGAAAACTACTATTAAGTACGCTAAAATTGTTATTAATACCTTTGGGAATGTTTAGAAAAACCCAAGATTGTTTTTTCCATACGTTAATTAATTGTAAAAAGAAAGATTTTAATGCATTTTGACCAAATCTTATGTTGGAAAATTGTTCAAAAAAAAAAACCCCCAGGGGGAAAAGAAAAACAATTTGGCAGGGAGCGGGGAGAGACAAAAGGGAGGATGAAAAGAGAGCTCCCCCGATCTGGAAACCTAAATTTTAAAGGGGTTGTCTCACTCATTATTATCTTCCCTCGTCCTGTCGGGTTTGTGCTAAAAAAACCGTGCTGGAGCCTATCGGAGGAAAAAACAGGTCTGTAGGGGGTAGCGACTGGGAGTGATGCGCCCATACAAGAGGGGGCTTAGGAATAGGTGGAACTGTTTTTGGACTATATTGAAAAGGACTTGTTTTTGAAGATTTTAAAACTAAAGCAAGGGTTTTAAAAGGGGAGTTGGACATGTGGTCACCCCACTAGTCTGTATACAGTGATAGGTTTACATGCTTTTGTATTTGGCACTAATTATTTACAGAATAATATATCCATAACCTCTATAAACATCACATTGTCTCTTTACATTATTACATTTGTATTGTTATGTAATATGTACATGTGATTGGGTGGCTTTTGCTTCACTGTGTGGGATCTTGTTTATTGTTCGAATTGAAAAAACAGTAAAAAAATTAAAATTTAAAAGGGGGTTTTTTCCCCTATGCGTTCAGAGCCGCAGCCAGCTTTAGACTTGCACTTCCTGGTCATGTTGTGGGTGGTTCTATAGCATTGATTAACATATAAGTTCTGCTGTTCTTAGCTACTCCTGTTAAACAGACATGTCTGCAGAAGATTTATAAATTGCAGTAGACAAGGCTGTAGAGCTCTAAGGCTATGTTTACACGACGAGTATTTCAAGTTGATATCCATGCAGATTACGACTTGAAATACTCTTAATACTTGAAATACGATTGAAATATAAAACTGAAAGTAAATCATTACCATTCACCTCAATATAAAATACAAGTTGTAATTCATACACTACATTTGTTGATTGCCTTTAAGAGGTGGGAGGGGAAACCCTTAGAACATGTTCACTCTTCTTTCATATTCCACGTGCGGATCCACGTCTAAAACCACCATAGACATAAATGGAAACTGTTTTGTGACTGTAAATCCGACAGAATAAAAATTCCTAAAATCCACATTAAATACTTGTTGAATACCACTTTGTCTGACACGGTTTGGTAGAGTTCGATGAGAATATTTTACTTGTCGTATGCAAGTGCCCTAAAGGGAGAAAGCTATTCATTTAGTTAGGTAAACAAACTCCGTTGCTAGAGAGAAGACTCTGCAGGGAGTGACTCACTATGGTCGAACTGACTGACAGAAATAAGAGACAGACGAGTAGAGAGGTGGCCAGAAATCTTCATCTCCTGACCAAGGCAAAAAAGCAATGTATTTGATAATCGTCTTCATTTACTTTTCCCTACACGTTAAAAGCTAATCATTGTGGTGCAAAAACCCCTTTAAGTCTATTGTGTGTATGTTGACTGGATTAATATTTTAGCCACACAGTGTTTAATGTTGTGTATTGGGCTATACTGGATACGTTGTATAAAAACGAAAAAAAAAAAAAAAGACAAAAACATACAAAGATGTCAGCTAACATACGCGGAGCAGATGGTCTGTAGCAGCGTCCATACATTGCCGTTTCCTCATGTTCACCACATTCAGGTCCACAATCATGTCTTCACACATCTCCATTTTCTTTCCTTCAGTGGAACCTTAAGAGAAGAATATCATCACAGTAAAGACCCAAATGTTATATACGTTCAGTTCTGCTGTGTAAAAACACAGTACGGTTACATCTGATAGATTCTCCTTGTATATTTCAGGTTAGTGTCGGCAAGTATTTTGCTGTGGAAACGGTTTCTAGGAAGAGAACCTTGTTGGTGATCTGCAAAGGTCATATTATCCGGGAGTCAGTGTTGACTGGAGAAAGTGTCAGAGGAGAAAGACTTATGAGGGGTCATCTGCTGTCCCAAAGCAGAGCTCTTCCAGGAACTCTGCTGGAAATCAGACACGCTCCCTATAAAGTCCAGGATCAAACAGCTTTTAAAAATAATCTCTAAGCTTTGCAATTAGGACAATTCAGGGTGGACTTTGCTGTACATGTGCAGTTTATCGGTAAAGACTCAGCCAAAGGTGAGGTGTATCCTAGTAATACAAAGGTCAAACGCTTTCTTACATATCCTGGTTTTCTTCATTTCACTTGATAACATTTTTCTTATCACATCAGGCTAGAAACAGACGATACACTGGGTTCAAACACTAAGACAGCGTTCACACAGCAGTATCTTGGTCAGTATTTCCAACCCAAAACCATGAATGGGTCCTAAACATGAAGAGGTGAAAATCTTACCACTAAACCTCTTCTCTGTACAGGTTCCACATCTGGTTTTGGTTTAGAAATATTGACCAAAAAACCGCTGTGTGAACCTAGCCTAAAGCAATTAAACTAGCGAGGATAGCATCAGAAGATAATCAAGTCAAGTACCACAGAGGTCTCTAGTCCTACATCAATGTTTCCCTGATCTCCGGACGTGTTCTTCCATGCTCAGATTTCCTAAGCCCCACCATGGCACCAGGCTGTCACCTATGCGGATTGGCTGCATTTCTCTCCTATTGGCACTTTCTGCCCAAACTATTTGGCAGCACCCATTTAATTATATTCTACTACTCTCTAGATGTCACTTGATAAAGGCCCATATAGCCGAAACGTCGCATCGTATTTAGACATCTTATGATATACTACAATTGTCAATCCGCATTGTATTCACAATACATATCTGTATATGCATGTTGTTTACTTGATACTCTGTGCTAACTAAGTGCAATACTCGGACTTGTCTGTTGTCCTTTTCTTGGCTATCTGTTGCTAATAAATACACCTTTAAAAGCAAAAATCCTTTGGTGTGCGGTGGATTTATATGTTTATTGGTTGACGACCTCACGGTCTATTCCACCTCGCACCCATATTCGCTTTACCTCTCTGGTGTGCAGACACATTTATTTACACTCTAGTCCTACATCAGACTGGGCTCACGAGCAGTGATTAACACTATAATGGGAAATAGAATGTAAGAATATCCACTGCACACTAGCATTAAAGGGGTGTTCCTACCATGCACTTTGATAGCATGTTAATAGGATATGCAGGTGTGACTAGAATTCATAGTGCCCCATACAAAATGAGATGGGCCCCAACACCTAATGGCAGGAAACAGAAGTAACAATAATTAATGCTATAAACACTATCACCACATACCAGACAACCAACATAGTACTGCTAGACAGCAGAAAACCTGGAACTTGGTATGTTCTATAAAAAGGTACAATGTTTTGGCACCTAAGTGGCTATAGTTATCCCATCAAAGTGTGATGGGTGCAGGTTCCACCTCTGGGACTTACACCTATTTTGGGAATGGGCCATTGAAAGTCTTGGCTCAGAATAGAAAGATGGTCGCGCTTGCACACAACTCATGATTCTGTTCTATGGGAGTTCTGGGTACAGCAGAACTCACCGCTTATCTGTACTCAGAACATTATAGAGTCATGTACAGGTGCGACCAGCTGTCCATTCTGTGTTGAGAGTTTCAGGGGCCAATTCCCAAAATGGGTGCAGGTCCCATTTCCCAGTTGGTGAAATACCTTAAAAATATACCATCAAAGTACATGGTGGGATTACCCTTTACTTTCCAAGGCTAACACTGGATGTACACATTAGATGTCGGAAAATGAGACACCAACTAATCTTTATAGTTGCCTCTCATCTCTCCCCATCAGCAAATGTCTAGAGAAACAAGGATTTAATGGCTCATCCTTTTGTTCTAGAGAAGATCGGATGCCACCAGAGGTGTCTGGCAGAAGCATACATACCTACCTTCTTCCCATTCAGAATACATGCACATTATTTGGTGTTAATTTGGATGGGGTGGAAGGTGTACGCCTCAAATTAATAACCTTAAAGCAGTAGTCTCACTACAAGGATTGCTTTTTATGTCCATGTCACTTTGTCCATTAACAGTGTCCTACCTATTCCTAGATATCCCCTCTTGTATGGGCTGCATCAGCTCCTCAGGTCGCTATAGCTACAGACCTGTTTGAGCTATCCTGATAGGCTGCCAGCACTGGCTGCTATAGCTACAGACCTGGCTCCTACTGCAGCCTAGTGGAAGCCAGTAAACACGCCCCTAAATTAAAAGTGAAACCAAGAAAACAGAAGTGAGGTAAAGTGAATCAATGTAGTGAGACAACCCCTTTAAAGCACCAACGTTTCGGAGGATACTTTTCCTTCCTCAGACCGGCGTCTTCTGGCTCCGTCCGCTCACTGAAGGTCACTAAGAGGATGTAGCAAGATGACGCCGGTCTGAGGAAGGAGTATCCTCCGAAGCGTCACGGATGGGTGTGTGGCTGTTCTCGCGTCTGCTGCAGTTTGGATATTATGTAAGAACTTCCTCTATGATTTTCTGCATAAAGCACACAAGGATTGCAGAGACTGCTGTGAACATACCACAGGTTTCTATTCTTCTCTAAATATTTAAGTATATATGTTTATGTCCAGAAATGTACGGACTATGCTTATAAAAGGAAACATTTGATGTAAAGAAGTTGGAATATAAAGGACTGTGTTCTATTTGTTATTTGAATTTGTCATATTTCCACAGACTTTTACCCTTTCTGTGAAGCAGGTTGAAATATGCTGGAAATCATACAATTACACATATATATTTTGCTGTATATTTGTGGTGGATTAGAGCATTGAGGGTTCTTAGACAAGATACTAACAGGCTTTTGATGCACCACCTAAGAGACTCTTTATAGCAAATTAGGTGGAATGAGAAAGACGGTGGATCTGCGTAGGTAAAATAGCAACAGATTCCATCAGCAGGCAAACCTTATCCATATGCTGCAGACATTTGTCACAGAAAATACAGCATGATGATTTTTTTTTTATTTTATTCCGTAGCAAGTCAATTAGATTGCAAATCTGTGCAGTTATTTCACTTCTTCTTAAATTAGTTTTGCTGTTCAAAAAAAATTATAGTTAAATGGGACCAAAGTAGGGAAAAATATGAAAAAAAAAAAGTGGTGCTTACCTCCCACACCACTGCAGCTCCAAAGCCTCCAGCGATCAGCTCCTCTTTTCTTCCTATGCCACATACAGACACACAGGACAGGCTCGCACTCCATTGCGAGTCAATGGAAAAAGTGTCTCTCCTGTGTGGACGAGAACATGGAAGTGAAGAGGAGCAGATCGTGGGGGAGCTCTGGAGTGGCAGCGGTGAGGGACCTTAAGGTGTTCAACTTATTTTTTTCATTTATTCCTCACCCAAGCCCCATTAAACTATAAGGCCAGGTTCACATCGCATATTCATTGCACTGTTGAAATTACGTGCTGGCGAGCGTGTAATTTGATCAGTGCAAATGCCGCTTAATAGCCAGCGGCACATCTGTGCCTTCTATACTTTACTGTTTGCCGCCGCGTATACGCCTAAAAGAGGTGATGTAATTTTTTTTCAGATGCGTGCTAAATTAAAACCATAAAATGCGTGGTGTGTGATTTACGCTGCATATTCTACATTGATGTCTAGAACAACTGTATTGTACATTGTTTGGGTCACATTTTGGTGGAATTGAGCCAAAATATGTGCAAAAATATATCCCAAAAGACGCTGTGTGAACAGCTGCTAATTTTATTAAACTGTACAACTCCGTTAATGAAGTGTTACACATGCAGATTACGCTTAACATTTGTGGTGGAAAATTACTAAGGTATGGATTTAGAGATCCGCAAACACTCGCTTGTCTCCATAGAGAATTGGATAATATAGTCATTTATCCCTAGACTCAATGCTTCTAGGTTAGAATCTCTCTGCAATAAGGTATCAAATGAAACAAGACTCAATATATACATTTGATCTCCAACTTTCTTGCACAAACACTTTACGTGCAATCTCAGACTGTAGTCACCATTACACATTAAAGTGGTTCTCTCACCATGATAGCTATCTCACAGAGCTGCAGCCAATGTGACATTCACACTTCCTGTTCAGGCTATGGGTGGTTCTAAAGCAGTGATTGGCTCTGCTAATCCTGTTAGGGGGACATTGGTGATAGAGGGGCTAAACAGCAGAGCACAAGGCTACAGATCTCTAAAGGGTTAAGTTTTGTCAGTAAGAAACATAAACAAGCTTCTGTACAGCTGATAAGAAACAGCAGGGAGTGACATCACCATCCACAGCATCCCAGCCACTGCTGGTAGAGTCTGTCAGAGCAGACAGATGTGGTTAGTAACCTAAAGAAGCTCATCTACACAAACAGGAGATAAGAATTGCTCTAGCTCTGAAGGGAAGCAAAATCAATGCAGCAATGTATTTTGTAATAATCTAACTTTGCCTACACATTTAAATGTGTAGGCAATGTGATGGGAATATACTTTTAAGGTAAGACAAATATGTTTGTTTATTGGAAGAGATAGCTTTCCTAAAGTTAGCAGAATATTTCTGTGTATAAAGAACGGGTTCAGTGAGCTGTTCATCGGACTTCAAGATCTGGATAAAAGGTGGAACCCTACCATACACACCGGCTAATTCAATTGCACTTAAAATTCCAGAAGTCATGCCTGTCCCCCAGGGTATATATAGGACTAGCCTCAACGACTTGTTGAGCAGTAAGAGTGGAAAAGTTTGTAAACTTTACATGGCGTGGTGCCACAATATTATAAAGAAGACAGCAGCAGTTCTCAGTCCGTCCATGTCCTTGATAGGTCAGAAAGTAGATATAGATTTATTTAGACTTTAATACATTACGTAACATTTCTAATAATAAGGAAATGGCTGGACAGGCGTCTGCTACTTTCTTATAGGCAACGACAGGAAGAACATTGCAGGATTTAGAAGCCTCATAGCCCACCACAGTACATAACAGTATGCAGAGACATTACAGAGCATCAGGTTAGGCACAGGTAGAGTATGAGGCACATTCATGATCTGAACACAAAAGTTGTGAAACACTTCCAGCTGATCGAGGTTGGGAGAAGTATTGTAGAAGTTGCATCCTGGCGGTTACAGCACCGGCCTAAGAACAAGCCTGGCGCTGAACCTTCCTGCCATCATCTCTGATGGGCACGGTGAGGATCCTGCATGGACAATGCACTTACACCCCCAGCTGCAGGAGACGCATCTATTTTAGTACTGATACCGTGCACACTGCACGGGGTGTCCGATTTCATGCTACCTTCTCCCCTAGACATGGAGGAAGACAGTGACCCTTTAACCAGAAATGCAGCTTTTAGGGCCACAACGGCTTAAAGGTGCAGGAATGAGCAAGAAGGGCCGGCACAGATCTGCTACCGACCGCAGCCCACATGCTCCGGGGACAGAGGATGGAACTTACCTCCACACCGCCTGACCCCAGTGACAAGACGAGAGGGAGCCCCGAGCATTCACCACAGACACCGCACAGCGCAGAACGTGGAGAGTGTTACAATGTATCAGCCGGCCCTCCTTCCAGCCAATCCGAGAGCGGCATTCGAAAAACACTGACGTCATGAACCAATGCCTGATCGTCCAGGGGAGCGGGGAGATAGCGGAGAGCTTAACCCTCTGTATGCCGGATGTGTGAGCCGGACACGGGAGGCCACTCACCGGACACGGAGCCCACTCACAGGACACGGGAGCCCACTCACCGGACACGGGAGGCCACTCACAGGACACGGGAGCCCACTCACCGGACACGGGAGCCCACTCACCGGACACGGGAGCCCACTCACCGGACACGCGAGCCCACTCACAGGACACGGGAGGCCACTCACCGGACACGGAGCCCACTCACCGGACACGGGAGCCCACTCACCGGACACGGAGCCCACTCACCGGACACGGGAGCCCACTCACCGCACACGGGAGCCCACTCACCGGACACGGAGCCCACTCACCGGACACGGGAGACCACTCACCGCACACGGGAGCCCACTCACCGGACACGGGAGCCCACTCACCGGACACGGAGCCCAGTCACAGGACACGGAGCCCACTCACCGGACACGGAGCCCACTCAACAGGGACACGGAAGGCCCAGTCAACCGGACACGGGAGCCCACTCACCGGACACGGAGCCCACTCACAGGACCCGGGAGCCCAGTCACCGGACACGGAGCCCACTCACCGGACACGGGAGCCCACTCACAGGACACGGAGCCCACTCACCGGACACGGAGCCCAGTCACCGGACACGGGAGCCCACTCACCGGACACGGAGCCCCCACCCCGGACACGGGAGCCCACTCACCGGACACGGAGCCCACTCACAGGACCCGGGAGCCCAGTCACCGGACACGGAGCCCACTCACCGGACACGGAGCCCACCCACCGGACCAGGGAGCCCACTCACCGGACACGGGAGCCCACTCACCGGACACGGAGCCCACTCACCGGACACGGGAGCCCACTCACCGGACACGGGAGCCCACTCACCGGACACGGAGCCCACTCACCGGACACGGGAGACCACTCACCGCACACGGGAGCCCACTCACCGGACACGGGAGCCCACTCACCGGACACGGAGCCCAGTCACAGGACACGGAGCCCACTCACCGGACACGGGAGCCCACTCACAGGACACGGAGCCCACTCACCGGAACACGGGAGCCCACTCACCGGACACGGAGCCCACTCACAGGACCCGGGAGCCCAGTCACCGGACACGGAGCCCACTCACCGGACACGGGAGCCCACTCACAGGACACGGAGCCCACTCACCGGACACGGAGCCCCCTCCCCGGACACGGGAGCCCACTCACAGGACACGGAGCCCAGTCACCGGACACGGGAGCCCACTCACCGGACACGGAGCCCACTCACAGGACCCGGGAGCCCAGTCACCGGACACGGAGCCCAATCACCGGACACGGAGCCCACTCACCGGACACGGGAGCCCACTCACCGGACACGGGAGCCCACTCACAGGACACGGGAGCCCACTCACAGGACACGGGAGCCCACTCACCGGACACGGAGCCCACTCACCGGACACGGGAGCCCACTCACCGGACACGGAGCCCACTCACCGGACACGGAGCCCACTCACCGGACACGGAGCCCACTCACCGGAACACGGGAGCCCACTCACAGGACACGGGAGCCCACTCACCGGACACGGGAGCCCACTCACAGGACACGGAGCCCACTCACCGGACACGGAGCCCACTCACCGGACACGGAGCCCACTCACCGACACGGAGCCCACTCACAGGAACACGGGAGCCCATCACCGAACACGGAGCCTACTCACCGGACACGGGAGCCCACTCACCGGACACGGAGCCCACTCACAGGACACGGGAGCCCACTCACCGGACACGGGAGCCCACTCACAGGACACGGAGCCCACTCACCGGACACGGGAGCCCACTCACAGGAACACGGGAGCCCACTCACCGGAACACGGAGCCCACTCACCGGACACGGAGCCCACTCACCGGACACGGAGCCCACTCACCGGACACGGGAGCCCACTCACCGGACACGGGAGCCCACTCACCGGACACGGAGCCCACTCACCGGACACGGGAGCCCACTCACAGGACACGGGAGCCCACTCACGGACCCGGGAGCCCATCACCGGACACGGGAGCCCAATCACGGACACGGGAGCCCACTCACAGGACACGGAGCCCATCACCGGACACGGAGCCCACTCCCCGGACCGGAGCCCATCACCGGACACGGGTCCCCACTCAAGGACACGGGAGCCCACTCACAGGACACGGGCCCACTCACCGGAAAAAAGGGGAGCCCACTCACCGGACACAATGGAGCCACTCACCGGACACGGGAGCCCACTCACAGGACACGGGAGCCCACTCACCGGAACACGGGAGCCCACTCACCGCACACGGAGCCCACTCACGGACACGGGAGGCCACTCACCGGACCGGGAGCCCACTCACAGGACACGGGAGCCCACTCACGGACAGGGAGCCCATCACGGACACGGGAGCCCACTCACGGAACACGGGAGCCCACTCACAGGACACGGGAACTCGGAGCCCACTCACCGGACACGGGAGCCCACTCACGGGACACGGGAGCCCACTCACCGGACACGGGAGCCCACTCACCGGACAGGGAGCCCACTCACCGGACACGGAGCCCACTCACCGGACACGGGAGCCCACTCACGGGACACGGGAGCCCACTCACGGGACACGGGAGCCCACTCACCGGACACGGAGCCCACTCACGGGACACGGGAGCCCACTCACGGGACACGGGAGCCCAATCACCGGACAGGGAGCCCACTCACAGGACACGGGAGCCCACTCACCGGAACACGGGAGCCCACTCACCGGACACGGAAGCCCACTCACCGGAACACGGGAGCCCACTCACCGGAACACGGGAGCCCAATCACCGGAACACGGGAGCCCACTCACCGGAACCTGGCTCCTGTGTAGATGTGAACACATAATACAATTGCCAAACAAGAATTAAAGGGGAGTTCCACAAGTGTAACCCCTTTATGATGGGGCCATCTGCGGAGTCTTGGTTTTCTGCTTTTTTATTTTTTCCATCTATTTAGCTAGATAAGGGCTTTTTGTTTGCAGGACAAGATGTACTTAAATGGTATCTACTATATAATGTACTGAGAAAAACCCCAAAAATGTATGTGGGGTGAAACCTAAAAAAACCTCTCAATTTTCCTGGGAGTTTAGTTTTCATGGTGTGCACTGTTCTATATCAATGACGTTGTCTGTATTCTGCAGGGCGCTATGATTTTGATGATACTAAGTTTGTAGAGTTTTCATTAGGTTTTAGTACTTTCTTTAAAAAAAGGAAAACTTTTTCTATTCTTTACATTTGTGCTGTGGCGCCATTTTCTGTGACCAATCACTATTTTCTTTCTTCATCTATGGACATGAGTGAGAGACCACTGTTCTGCGGGCTGAAGTGTATGGGCCGGTTCACACGGCTTATTCAAGCCGTAATTGCGAAACGGATTCCGCCCGCAATATGGCTTGAATAGGGGGCGGGGCAGGGGCGCTGCCCGCCGACCCCATAGACATTCATTATCCACGGCGCGTATTCCGCCAGGGTTATGTGCATGTCAATTTCTCCCCGCCCGGCGGATTCGCCGAGCAGAAAGGAGAGATGGAATCCGCAGTTCTCTATGAGAACTGTGGATTACCGTAATGGCTGGGACGTATTCCAGCCGTATTGCGCGCCGTACTGCGCTGCAATACTGCTTCAATCCGTGCCCAAAATAAGCCGTGTGAACGGCCCTTATATCTTATTGTTATCCTTTCGGGATACATACAACTTTTTGGTCACATTTCAATTTTTTGGGAACGTGAAAGGACCAAAAGACGCAATTTTTCTTTCTTCTACGGTGTTCACCGTATGGGATAAATGATGTTATATATGAATAGATCAGACTTTTACAGACGTTAATATACAAATTATGTGAAACTTTCTTATTTTTTTATTTTTCGGTTTGTAAACTGGCAAATTTTATTTATTTTTTTTTTTTTTTACTTAAACACTTAGACTTGAACATGCAATCGCTTGCCCTATATACGGTAGAACAGATGTATTGCCATATGTAGGGTTTTTATTGATCTCCTATTACCCCCTGCCTATGAGTGGGTGTAATAGGTGTACTATTATGGCAGCTACATAGGGCTTCATTAGACCGCCAGTTGTCATGACAAAGAAATGGCCCCATTTGTGCCCTTCGTTCATTGTATCCATCAGGACACCGTGAAGAATTGATCCTGATGGATACTGATGCAGGGCTATGATGGACCATTGAGATCTTTACAGCAAAAATAGTCCTAATGACATTTACCAAACAAGTACCCTTTGTACATCAGGTACCAGAGTGTGGTAGACCAAACCTATGTGCCTGATGCACAAAGTGTAAATAGGGCAAATGTAAATCAATTTGGACTATGTTTACTTCATACATCTCTATGGCCCTCCCCATCACGGCCCCCATCAGCATACTTTTTTCACAGTATCCCAATGAATACCACTAACAGAGGCCATAAACCTGATGCGATTTGGGCGTAATCTGATCTAATTGCATTGTTGTATAGGATATGCCATCAATGTGTGATAAGTGCGGGTCCCAGAGGTAAACACACCGCTCGGCTGTGCTCTGACCTCCCATAGAAAAGAATGGAGAGTAGTGCTCAGTCGCACCCTAATCACCTCTGGGTCAGAAACTGGGACTCAAAGGGCTGAAAGTCTCCATTAAGAACGAAGAGTAGGTTGTGCTTGTGAACTACTCTCCATTGTACTCTATGGGAGGTCCAAGTACAGCGGAGCAGTGAGTTCGGTTGTACTTGGAATTCCCATAAACCCATAGAGTAGTGTAGTGTGGACGTGTGACCTCCTCTCTGTTGTGAATGGAAACTTTCGGGGCCCATTCCCAAGGTAGCTGCAAGTCCCAGAGGTGGAACCTGCACCCATCACTTATTGATGGCATATCCTATGTATATGCCCTGAATGTGTGAGATGAGAACACCCTTTTTAAAGGCCTTTGACACAAGGGGATGTTCAATTACTGATTATTGCCCAGTGTAAGACTCAGTCCACACACTTAAGCAGCCAAAAGTAGAGAAAAACGCAAAAGTTTGTCAGTACTTTAGCTTTTACCTGCGGACTTGTGCAGCCATTCACCACCACCTGTGGCCGTGGTTACCTGCACATGCAGCTGCCAGAGCCTTAAATCCAGCCAAAAACATGTCCAGCATTCAAGCAACAGTTGCTCATTAGCTCTAGATACAATCTTTTATGCGGACAAGTCTTGTGCTACTCCTTTAACTTTCCAACGAGTCTTTGTTGTGACTGAGTCTTGGAGCAATGAACTAGATACATACATAGATCTCTATGACAAGTCCAAGTCTCTGGACAAGGTACTAGTGTGAGCGATTATTATCGACAAAGTTGAAATCGGCACGGTTTTTATGTTGATCGGATTTTTTCGATCACGCGATATCTCTGTCAAAACAGCTCAGCGAAACTGTTCTATTTGTTCACACAGACAACTATGCTTTTAGCTGTGAACATTAGAACTTAGGTAGATTAGAGATTTGCAGATTTTAGTTACTTAGGCTGAGAATTTTAAAGGAGCATCTAGCGCTGTACAGCCGCGGGGGGGGGGGGGGGGGGAGGGGTGGCGGGGGCTGCGGGCGAACACAGACAGACAGGCTCTTTAAAGGAGAGTGGATATTGTGCAGCCCAGACTGTGTTTAGAGTTTAGACCCTGCATTGCAATGGGTTTTTATTAACACTTTTTGGCCAGTTTTTTGGTGAAATATAACTTGTATGTTGTGCAGCCTGCACTTAAATTTGAATACAGCAATTTTGTCGTCACCGCAGGTGTATTTGATAGGTGCAAAAAATACCTTTTATTATCCATATACATTTCAGATAGGTGTTTTTTTTCACTTTGGCGCAGGCCAGCTTTGTTCATAGATCCACCTTGCACTTAAATTTGAATACAGCAATTTTGTCGTCACCGCAGGTGTATTTGATAGGTGTAAAAAATACCTTTTATTATCCGAATAGTTTTTAAATAGCTGTATTGCACGTGGTGCGGCCCTAGTTTTTTAAAATAGCCTCGTTGTATGACAATTCTGATAGAAAAATTTTCTAGCAACTGCTCTCGTTTGTCATTGCTGCAAAAAACACAATTTCTCATCCGTGTAACTTCTGAATAGTTTTATTGCGCTCGTTGAATCTCAGTTTGGCGCAGATAGCGCATTTGTATGATATTGTGTTGAAAACTATCAATTCCTAGTCCTACTGGGCATTTGTAATTCCCTGGGACTGAAGGGGGAACACTGTTGATTTTGTCTTACGGTTCTTCCACCAGACTGCATTTCACAGGTATTCGCAAGAAACATTTCAGTTTCTAATCCTAGTTGGCTGTAGGAAATTAGAGTGATTTAAGAATATCTGTGATTTTCCTTCTTTTAACAAGAGACTTTAGAAAACTCTTCCATACCTTCTCAAAATTTTATCATTCTGAACATGGAGCGAAATGAAGGTGGTAAGCGAGCAAAGAGGGGGGTAGGACATGGAGGTAGAGGTACGAGAGAAGGTGCTCCTTCCAGTGCTGGCGACAACAAGCTGTGGGTCAGACAGGTTTAATGGTCATACTGCGGTACAGGACAGGTATAGTCAATGTCCAGTTCAACTAAAATGGTGGTTCAAAGACTCCTTTTTCCGGCACTTTTTAATCTGGGGTCATGCAGGTTTGGGGCTCATGCTGTGGCCCAGGACAGGTATAGTCTATGTCCAGTTCAACTAAAATGGTGGTTGAAAGACTCCTTTTTCCGGCACTTTTTAATCTGGGGTCATGCAGGTTTGGGGCTCATGCTGTGGCCCAGGACAGGGATAGTCTATGTCCAGTGAAACTAAAATGGTGGTTCAAATCATACTGCCTTCTGGCACTTTTTAATTTGTGGGTGATGCAGGTTTAAGGGTCATGCTGTGGTACAAGACAGGGATAGTGAATGGTATGTGACTTTTTTCTGTGGCTTTTATAACCTAAGTGTGTTGCCTAAGATGTAGCACTTATCCATTTAACTGTTGTGGCTGTTAATTCCAGCTTCTCCAGCCCTGTTTGGGTGTAAGAATGAAGGTGTTGTTGCTCTCCCATAGACTTCAATGGTCATCGGCGATAATCTATTATCGACTATCGGAAATCATCTTGATAATTGCCGATATCGACTATCGACCCGATGACAATAGTCGACGTAATCGCTCATCACTACAAGGTACATGTAAAAAATATAAATATTTTTCACTCATTATTTGTACCACCATAACATGATAGGCAGAACTGTACACAGCACAAACCCTATTGTTTCTTTTCTCCAGTGGAACCAACAATGTGATTTCCCTAAGGCTAATTCTTTAAGAAGTCAATTACTTGTTTTGGAGTGTGGAATTAAAACCTGAATACCCAAAGGAAACTCGCATGAATAAGGGTGAATTTACGAACTCTATGGAGAACATGCCCTATTCAGATGTAAACCCAATATAACTTTACTAAGAAACTGTGCACGCAAACCCCAATATTCCAAAGTGACGCCAAAGGTGAAAATTCAGTTTAAAATACATTTTGGAATAATGGAATTCAGAAGTTATTAGATATAATGATGTTTGTCTCAACTGAACAGCCAAATTGTGGTGTGATAGGGCTTTTGAATACATCCGCAGAGAAGCAAACAATCCTTGGAAAGAATAATGCACTTAAATAAGAACTCCGGAAGTAAAAAGTCCTTTAATATACATTAAAAATTTGAAAGATATTTTAAGTAACTCCTATGCTTAGTTATCAGTGCATACTAACTAAACCAGAGGTAATACAAAGATCGAACCAAAATTCAAACAGCAAGTAGACCTATAAAGGAAGGTACATGAATCAATATGTGGCATTCAAATGCAGGAACAAATAGACCACTTGGCTCAAGGTCACCTGGAAGCACTTTTTCCACTGGCAACCAGACATAAAGGCTAATAATCATGATCCGGGACTACTTGGCCATTGCCAAGTGTTGAGGAGTATGGACAATCAGACCACACAGCATCCTGGTGCAATGGTTGACTATAAGAGCAAGGTATATTGAGTTACAGTACACCCTCTATTAAAGGGAATCTGTCGCAATTTTTTTTTTTACTTATTAAATCAAGCCCCTGATCCATATTCTTTTCCTCTCAGTCGTTTTTATTTCCTGATTGTAGATTTCTCTATTCGACCGTTTATATATGATTGTGGGGAAGACATTCTTGCTTGCACTGCTTTAACAGCAGTCAGAGAGGTACTTTACAGCAGCTTCATGCACATAGGATTCTTAAGACAGATTCTGTCCCATAGACTTGCATAGGAGAGTTTTCACTGTGAAGGGAGGGAAGGGGGAGCTGTGCCATCTCCTCTTGTGACTGGTGGGTTCTGTGTTATCTGTACACAATGGTGTCTCCTTTCCGTTTGACCCTGCTTTTACTGATAATGAGCACACTGCTGAAAAGCTCTCTAAACAGAACAGGAAGTGTCAGACTATTATTAGGCCTAGTGGCCAATGTAATTACTGTAGGACGTAAGAATTATTAAAAAAAATACTGAAAGTGATTTGGAAAATAAAAAAAAAAACATAACCAAAAATTCCTAAAAAATGTGTTTAACATAAAAATGTGTCATTTTTTGATGACACGTTCCCTTTAAGGTCCTTTTCACATAAATTCCAAAAGAGAGGATACTTGAGAGGATTCTTTGAAATTGTTTAATGAGGTGCAGGCTTTAATATCTTCTCAAGGAATCCAAGACCTCTCTTTAGGATCATATCCTTTTCAGTTTATATATTAGGAAGGTTTTCCCTCTTACAGTCCAGAATTTGATTCAGGGATTCCAGTACAGAAACGCTACTGAACCCTAGAATTGTAATTTTGTTGAAGACTAGAGGAGGTAGAAAAGAAGCATGGAAACCTTTCAGAATCCGAAGAGAGGCTGGTGACTTACCACAGAAGGTGGATAGATTAAGGGCCACATGTATGAAATTTTTAGTTTAAGCGCCAAATTTCATGTGCATTATATTAGCATAGAATGATTTATGAACCCGCTCTACAGTGGGTCATAAATAAGACGCATTCTGGCGCTAACCCGACATTTCTGGCTCAGGTAAATAATTTTGGTCTCCTGTTCCAGCAGTAATGCGCCTAGAAATGCCATAGTGAAGCTATAAATCTATAGCTTCATACGGTTCTTGTGCGCCCCGCCTCCCGCACGCCCCCGAAATCAGGCGCATTACAAAGTGGCGCTTGCGCTCTCTAATGCACCTGATATTGGCGTACGGGAGGCATTTAACTATTGCGAACAGGGCTGCGCCTGACCTCAAAGGCTGACATGTGAAGGCTCCCAATGCTGCCATGTTCTAGTTTGCCCCACTTCCGGCCCCAGGGAGGAAGTGGGGAAACCGCCATCAAGGTACACCCTATTGCATTGTTTGTACAATGCATTAGGCTGTATAAATGATCATACCTCCTAGTGGTGAAGCGCCCTTGGGGGACTCAATGTTAAAGTAAAAAAAAAGTTTTAAAGTGCAAAACAAAATATATTAAAAGTTCAAATCACCCCCTTACACCATTTTACAAATAAAAACAATAAAATAATTAAAAAGTTACACATATTTGGTATCGCCGTGTTCGAAAAAGTCCGATCTATAAAAATATAACATCATTTATCCCGTATGCTGAACATCGTAGAAGAATAAAAATTCCAAACGCCAAAATTGCATTTTTTTGGTCATTTCATGTCCTATAAGAATTGGAATAAAAGTGATCAAAAAAGTCTTATGTATTCAAAACTGCTAGCAATAAAAAGTACACTTCAGCCCACAAAACATGCCCCCTCACTGACGTCCATGGGTGTTAGTATATAAAAGTTATTGGTCGCACAAAATGTCGCCGCGGCGCAAATTTCAAATATAAAAAATGTTTGGAATTTTTTTACGGAACCAAAACATAACAGACACCATACATGTCTGGTATTGCCGGATGTGTATCAACCTGTAGAATACAGATAACACATCATTTTTACCGAAGATTGAACGGCGCAAAAACAAAACTCCCGCAAACATGGAGCAAGTACATTTATTTTCACATTTTGCACCACTTCGAATTTTTTTGCCGTTCCCTAGTATATTCTATAGTAATATGAATAACACCATTAGAAAGTACATCTTGTCCCGCAAAATAAAAGCCCTCATATGTTTATGTAGGTGGAAAAATAAAAACGTTATGGCTTTTGGAAGGCGAGGAGGAGAAAAATGAAGAGTCATATTTTTTTTTTGTTTTAAAGGTTTAATTATTTGGAAGAGACTGATGAAAAGGGAAGAAAGTTTAAAGTAATGATCCTTAGGGCCGGTTCACACGGCTTATTCAAGCCGTAATTGCGAGACAGATTCTGCACGCAATATGGCTTGAATAAGGGGCGGCCCCATAGACTTTCATTATCCTTGGCGCATATTCCGCCGGAATAATGAACATGTCAATTTCTCCCCGCCCGCCGTATTCGCCGAGCGGGTAGAAGGGACGGAATCTACAGTTCTCTATGAGAACTGTGGATTACCGCAATGGCTGGGATGGATTCCAGCCGTATTGCAGCGCAGTACGGTGCGCAATACGGCTGCAATCCGTGCCCAAAATAAGCCGTGTGAACGGCCCTTTAAATAGATGTTCCTTGTGGAAATCAAAACTTTATCTTTAGGAACAATCCCAGGAGCTGGACATCTTTATGCCTGTCCTTGGCCTTCACAATGACAGACCAATTTTTATGAAACTCCGACCAGTTATTTTAAATGTCTTGGTCATTTACTCTGGCAGCAAGCAGGCTCTGTAGAGAAATGTAGAGGAAGATTACGATTATGTCATGAAAAGAAAATTACCAGAAGAACTGGAGATGTAATGTAGTTGGAGACATAATGGTTATGGTCTTATTCAGCCCTGGGCAATAAATCAGGCCAGTCATTTTAAAAAGCATTAACACATATCTGGAAGTATTGCTCGAGAACTCTACTGATCCATTCAGCCAAGCGACATCGGCAGGAAAGGCTTAAATTTTCACGATAATATTGGAATTGGACCTCCCCAATGAGTTGTCTTCTCCAATCAGTCGTGTTTCCTGCTTTGTGGAAAGATAGATGTTGGCATGTCAGCTGTGAAACATCAAAGAACAAACAGTGTACAACCACTGCTGGAAGAACACAAGTTGGTGGTGGCAGTGTTATGGTCTGGGGAATGTTTATGTGGCATTCTCTGGGGTCACTCATCTGTGTGGAAGGCACTCTCAGCTGATCTGATTATGAATTTGTGATCGTATTTCCTGGTTCGGATTGGAACTTCCAGCACATGTCATACTGCTAGAAATGTCAGACATTGGTTGAAAGAATATGACCAAGACTTTCAAGTACTACCCTGGTCCTCTAATTTCCCAGACTTGAACCCAATATAAGTTCTCCAGCGAGATGGTATTCAAGTAAAAATATGACATAACTTTATTTTCCATCAGCAAAAGAATGACTCTTACGCGTTTCAAATGGAATCGTTCTTAGCCATAACTTGAATGCTATGACTAAGAACGATTTTGTGTGAAACACATAGGTTCCATTCAGGTGCGCACAGCACTATGTATATATTTGTAATATGATGGAAAATAAAATGATGTGATATTTTGTACTTGAACACCATTGTGCTGGGGAATTTATATATATTTTGGGATTATCTAAACCCTGGGAAGGAGGTGTTTCCATGCAAGACTCCATGATGCTGAGAAGTTGAGTGAGCTGGCTTTTTCTACTTTACCCAACTATGCATTTAATCGATGTATTGTAGCTCAAGAATCCTTCCCCACGCACCATCCAGCAGCTGTGGGATGTAGTCAGCATAACTCCAGATACCTGTGACAACCTACCAGGACCCTATTAAGTCACTCCCAGCCTGTCTAGCTGCTGTCTATACTGCACACGGCGAGTACTCTGGATGTTAGCAGGTGGTCCTAATAATGTGACTCAACTGTGTATATACAGAAGACGAGAATTATATGAAGATCAGTGAAGGTGACTTTTTTCACATTTTAATAACCGTCACTTAAACAATGCATCAACATAATAATCGCTATGTAACCAAACGCTGCTTTCCCGAATAGCAATATTTTAGAAGTCTACCTTGAAGAAAATTCCATCTTACAGCGATGACAGAGTGGCAGAAATGAATGCCGTATAAAGGGGAATGGGATTAATATTATTTATCCCCAGATATTTTATAGACAATGTTAATTTGTATGCACTTTCCTTTCTGAGAAGGAAGATTTATATAGGTATATTAGACTTGTCATAATTGACTTTTATTCCAGAGAGGCTTTTGAACCCTTCAATTTCCTGTAATAAATTAGGTAATGAGATTAGGGATTGCAAAAACATCAAAATGACACAGCCTGCATAAAAAACGACCCTACTGACTGGATGGTTCGCCGGCATTGGAGGATTGACCAGATGTGCTTCCCCGCTGCATCTGATCAATATACACTGCAAATCTTCATGGGGAGATAGGACACAGCGTGTCCTCCAGACCAGACTGTAAATGAGAAGTGACTTGGAGACTGTGAAACAGCAAAGCGTGCATGGAACCAGAATACTGCATGTTTCTATTCTATTACTGGTAACTAATAGGGGTTGTCTCACAATAGACATTTATGGCATAGAAACAGGATTTACAATCAGGGTTTGATAAGTGCGGGTCTGTACTAGGCAGTAATGTAACGGTCTGGAGGTGGATCCTCTGGACTACCGCAGACGATGGCGTAAGCCCACACCAGGGAGTGGAATCTAAGTGGGTCCCGGTATTCACCAGAGCCCGCCGCAAAGCGGGATGGACTTGCTGCGGCGGGAGTCCACCAGGTCACTTCCACTGGCGGGGCTTGCCTGCGGTGGCGGCCAAGGGTAGGCGAGGTACAGAATCGGCAGACAGGCTCATAGTCGGGGACAGGCAAGAAGGTCGGGGCAGGAGGATGAGGTTCGTGAACGTAGACAGGCAGAAGGTCAGGGCAGGCGGCAAGGTTCGTGAACGTAGACAGGCAGAAGGTCAGGGCAGGCGGCAAGGTTCGTGGTCGGTAAACATAAGCAAATGGGTTCGATGCAAGGTAGGCAAGACAAGGCTTTCTGGAACGCTTTCCCAATAGGCATGTGCACTAAAGATCCGGCAAAGGCCACTGGGAAGAGGCTGGGCTAAAATAGGAGCAGTGCCCGGTAATGGCCAATTACCGGCGCACTGTCCCTTTAAATCTCAGACTGCCGGCGCGCGCGCTCCCTAAGGGGCGGTGCCGCGCACGCCGAGGGACCGAGACGGATGGGACAGGAGCGTGGCCGGGTAAGTCACTGGGGACCCGGGCAGCGGGATGAGCGGACCCCGGACCCGAGGTGCGGGACGGGGCGCCGCTCAGAGTCGGGGCACGGGTGCGCCTGCGACCCGGGACGAGGGTTTCAGGGGCATCCGGGACAAGTAATCATTGATTTCACTAGGAGACTTCCCCTCACCTCTTCATACAAAACTGAAAGGTTTCGGGGCTCCTTCCCGAGAGATGGAACCTGCACCTATCAGACATTGATGACATATGCTATGGATATGCCAACAATGTCTATGGTGGGAACACCCCTTCAATGGTGATCTTGGGCCACCAGGAAAACCTCTCCATAAAGTGAGAAATGTGTTACATGGGCCCCGAACGGGAAAATCTGCCGACCCCCCAAGTTTCCATCGTGAACCGCTAATAGAGGGACAGTCCAGACCTGGGACCTTTTATGACATCCACATACCATAATAGAAGATATGGAAGAGGATAGCTACCACCATAAGTCAGTCCCCCCTTAACTGGCTGGCAGGTAACTGTTAATATGCATCCGACCCATTTTTTCCCTTGCCTTCTTTATGAAAAAGGTTTTCCCTTTAAAACAGAGATATTAGTTTTTACCTCCCCCGAAAGTCCTTCTGTGGGGAATAAGGAATAACATTTACTGCCGGTGTCGAGGCCCACTTGGTGGACCCGAGCTCTGTGGCATGTTTCTAACTGTTTGCGGATCCTAAGGACATGCCTACAGTTGAAAACTTTGCCTACTGACTAATTTGGTTCGCAGGTAAAGCCAATGGCCCAAGATAGTCTGCGCCGCAGGTGCCATAATTGTCACGTTCAGCTGGGGCCCCTGTAAGGGGCCCTCAGGTGCCGTGTCTTGGGCTTTGGCTCTATTTACCCACGTCCCGTCCTGGTTTTTGGGGCTCAGTCACCATGGCTTTCTCCAGCTCCCGTCTTCCTGTGCGCCCTCTAGGGGCCGCGCGCGGCATGCATGGTATTTTAAGGGGTTTTTCACACATTGATTCATTTCCTCAATCCTTTTTTCTTTGGTTTTATTTGAAACAGGGGCATTTTATGGCTTCCATAGGTGCGAGAAACCAGGTTGTAGTTTTAGCAACCGTGCTGGCGTATAGGAGGAATCAAACAGGTCTGTAGCATAGCGACTGAGGGGCGATGAGCCCCCACAAGAGGGGGTAAACTCAGAATAGGTAGGACACGGTTAATGGACACTATTGCAAAAATGACTTGTTTTTGCAAGATCTTTAACTAAAAAAAACAACCTTTTATGAGACAACCCCTTTAAAAGGGGTCATGGGCCTTGGGCCGGCCCCGTGACCTTCCTCTGGCTTCTTAAGGAGTTCCCCCCTCAGGCGATGTCGTTCCTTCTTTTTCAGCTTAGAGGCGGCCCCCTGGCTGCCATTCCCATAGGTTTATCTGCTGTATACCCGCTTGCCTGTTGAACCCAGCCGCTGCACCTGTGGCCAATTTTCCCGTTGCTAGGCCCTTTCCCAGTCCGTAGTACTTGGGGCTGTCCAAACCAACTTCTGGCTATACCTGGACTGTCACACATTGAACGGCTACACCTGCAGCTCCCGGCCTTCGTTCCTGCATCTTCTACTGAGACCTGCACTTTGGCTACCCACCGCCAGCACTCACCATCTGAGGATCCTTCACCCCTAGGCGTTTTCCAGCTGGCCTGGTTGGAATACGTAACAATAATAAAGCGATATTATTACACCTTCTGTGCTGTTGTGTTTCCTAGATCAAAAGTGTTAGGCTTTATGAGGTAAAGAACAGTTTTTATTGGTAACACTTTGGATTGTACATGACATTTTGATCATTTTTTATACCAATTTTTCTGGAAGACAGGATGACCAAAAAAACCCACAATTCTGCCATTGGATGTGTATATATTTTTTAACACCGTTTACTGTGTGGGATATATAACATAATGTTGCATTAGATTGGACTCAGATGCAGTGATTCCAATTATGTTTATTTTTTCATTGTTCTGCAGTTAGTACACTGGCTGTATTTCCCATGTAAGGGTACGACCTCATGGCAGGGTTTTTGGTTGGATTTACCTACAGTTTTTGGATTTGAAAACCATTTGCATAGGCTTTAATGGAAAATCTGTGCAGCAGTCCTCACTGAACGGACTTTTTGCCGGACGTTTTTTTACATTGTTGGCGTTCCAAAAAACTCAAGATGTACTTGTCAGTGTTTAAGGGGGACAGGGAAATCTGCAAACCACAGCAGAACCATCCCCAAAACTATGGATAATGTCAAAATACTGGCCGGGTTCTTTAATCAGAATCTGAACCGTGTTCTCATACTGCCATGTGGACGCAGCCTGACTGGGGTAACGTACCTGCTCCAGTTATGGGTTGTTCACACGGCGTTTTTGGATCCGATTTCGGATCTGTTTTGGAAACAGATCCAACATGCAGCTGCGTGTTTGGATGTGTGTTGGATGCAGCAGGATCGCACACTATTGTTTATTATAGGGCTCCTGCTGCGTCTTTCAGACCAAGTATTGACATGTCATGTCTCTCTGACTTCGCACGGCTGTTTTACCACGGCTGCGCAGAGTCAGTCAGCAGCTGCACACTCGGTGCAGCTGCTGGTACAGGGAGAAGGCAGGAGGGATTGTTACCCTCTCACCTTCTCCCTTTGTATGCACAACGCTTGGTGAGCGCTGTACATACATACGGCGTTGCAGGGGGCGTGATGCACTGCTTTAATCACGCCCCCTGCTTCTCTAGATCTCCTCGGTCGGCAGTCTCTGACGTCATGCCACTTACACCGTACACCAGTTCCCAGACCTGCCCGTGCTGCACGGACCATGAGGAGGTGAGAATACCTTTTTTTATTTTATATTCATTAGCTGCAGGGGGCATCTAGCTGGCTACTGGGGGCTATATGGGGCATCTACCTGGCTACTGGGGGACTATATGGGGCAACTACCTGGCTACAGGGGGCTATATGAGGCATCTACCAGGCTACAGGACTATATGGGGCATTTACCTCGCTACAGGGAACTATATGGGGCATCTACCTGGCTAGAGGGGACTATATGGGGCACCTACTTAGCTACAGGGGGCTATATAGGGCATCTACCTGGCTACAGGGGACTATATGGGACATTTACCAGGCTACAGGGGACTATGTGCGGCATCTGCCTGGCTACTGGGGGCTGTATGGGACATCTAAATGGCTACAGGGGACTATGTGGGGCATCTATTAGTACAGGACATAGGGGCATTTACCCGCACGGGAATATAGGGGGCGGATCTCCCTGGCTGGGGGATATAGGGGGGCACCAAAATTATACAGGGGGCCATATGGGCATCTCCTGGTACGGGACTATGTGGGTTTTTACCAGGCTACGGGGGGATATGTGCGGTCTCCTGGCTAAAAGGGCCTATAGGGGGCATCTGCCTCTACGAGGGCTATGTGGGGCTCATATTAGCTACAGGGGGCTTATGGGCATCTACCGGGCAAGGGGATATATGGGCATTTACTAGCAAGGGACTAGTGGGAAAATTGCTGGTACAGGGGCTAGTGGGGATCTGTCGGCTACAAGGGGAAATTGGGCATCTCCGGGCTACGGGGGGCATAGGGACACACCGGCTACAGGGGGCTTATGGGGCATCTACCTGGTTACTGGGGGGCTATATGGGACATCTTCCTGGCTAGGGGCCTACGGGGGCATCTCCTGGCTATTGGGGGCTAAAATGGGTCATCACCAGGCTACAGAGGTATATGGGGGGCATCTACAGGACAGAGGACCATATGGGCATTTTACCTGGCTACAGGGGGTATATGGGGCATCTCCCGGTAAGGGGAAAAAGGGACATTACCGGGTACAGGGGATTATGTGGGGCATCGCCGGCTACAGGGGGTTTTATTGGGGCTCTGCCTGGCAAGGGGGACTATATGGGACATTTACCAGGCTATAGGGGACTTTGGGGGATCTGTCGGGCCTAAGGGGCATCTGTCTGGTACACGGGGCTTATGGGCATCTCCTGGCTACCAGGGGGGCTATAGGGGGAATCTACCTGGCTACAGGGGGCTTATGGGGAAATCTACCGGGTACAGGCGGCTATATGGGGCATCTACCGGGTAAAAGGGAATATATGGGGCATCTAGCAGCTACAGAGGACCATTGGGGATCTACCTGGTAAAGGGGGGCATATGGGGCATCTACCAGGCTACAGGGACTATAAGGACATTTTACCAGGCTACGGGGGATTATGTGGGGCATCTCCTGGCTACGGGGGGATTAGGGGGCATCTGCCGGGCTAAGGGGGGACTATAGGGGAATTTACCAGCTATAGGGGATTGTGGGGCATTGTGGCTAAGGGGGGCTATTGGGGCATGCTGGTTTTGGGGGCTATGGCGGCATCCCCTTGCAAAGGGGGGCTATGGGGGGCTCTACCTGGCTACAGGGGACTAATGGGACATTTACCGGGGCAAAGGGGGATTATGTGGGGATCTCCCTGGCACAGGGGGCTATTGGGGGAAATCTGCCTGGAAAGGGGGGACATATGGGACATTTACCGGCTATGGGGGGACTATGTGGGGTATCTTCTGGCTACAGGGGGCATAGGGGGCATCTACCTGGCTACAGGGGGTAAGGGGCATCTGCCTGGCTACAGGGGGCTATATGGAACTTTACCGGGCTAAGGGGGCTATATGGGGCATCTCCCCGGGGCTCGGGGGGCTTTTGGGGCATCTTCCTGGTAGGGGGGGCTATATGGGGCACCTACCAGGCTACGGGGGCGGAAAAGGGGCATCTAGCGGGCTCAAAAAGGAATATGGGGAATCTACCTGGCACAGGGGGCTTATGGGCAACTCCCAGGTTCGAGGACTATATGGGGATGTACCGGCTATATGGGGCATTACCTGGCTACGGGGGACAATATGGGGCATCGCCTGGCACAGGGGGCTATATGGGGCACGCCGGCTCCCAGGGGGCTATATGGGACATCTCCTGCTACAAGGCAAAATGGGCATCACCTGCTATGGGGGCATATGGGCACTACCTGGCTACAGGGGGTGTTGGGGGCACTACCGGGTACAGGAATATATGGGGCACTACCAGGCTACAAGGACTATATGAGGCATCTCCTGGCTACAGGGTGCTATATGGGGCATCTCCATGCTACAGAGGACTATAGGGCATCTACCCTTTTTTATAGGGGGTACTCCCCCCCGGTACAGAGGACTATAGGGGGGATCTACCAGGAAAGAGGACATATGGGCTCTCCCTGGCTAGGGGGGGCCCTATATGGGCATCTCCCTGGCTACAGGGTGGCCTGTATGGGGCATCACCAGCTACAGGGGAAATATATGGGGCATTACCAGGCTACAAGGACTATAAGGCATCTCCCTGGCTACAGGTGCTATATGGGGCTCTACCATGCTAAGGGGACTATAGGGGGCATCTACCTGGTTAATGGGGTATCTCCCCCCGGCTAAGGGACTAAGGGGCATCTACCAGCTACAGGGACAAGGGCATCTACCGGGCTACAAAGGATATATGGGGCATCTACTTGGCAAAGGGGGACTTTGGGCTCTATTTACTACGGGGCTATATGGGGTCTCCCTGGCTACGGGGACTATAGAACATTTCCCAGGCTACAGGGAATATGTTGGGCATCTGTCGGGCTACGGGGCCTTTTGGGGGCATTGCCTGGTTTACAGGGGGCTGTATGGGAATCACCGGGCTTACGGGAGACTATATGGGGCATCACTTGGGAAAAGGGGGCTATATGGGCATCTCCCGGGGCACAGGGGACTATTGGGACATTGCTTGCTACAGGGGGCTAATGGGGCATCTCCTGGCTACAGGAGGCTATTGGGGCATTCCCTTTTTCAGGGGGCTTTTGGGCTCTCCTGGCTAAAGGGGGGCAATGTGGGGGCCTCTCCGGGCTACGGGGGGGGCCATATGGGCACTCCCTTTGGTTTACAGGGGACTTGGGGACTTTTACCAGCTACGGGGGGACTATGTGGGGCATCTTCCGGGCTACAGGTGGGCTATGTGGGCATTCCCTGGCTTATGGGCTTATAACCGGGGCTACGGGGGCATTTTACCTGGCTGCGGGGGCATTTCCCTGGGCTACATGGGGCAACTCCCTGGCACAGGAGGCATATTATCCCTGGTACAGGAGCAAAATTACTATCGGGCTAAGGGGGAAAAATTTAAAACCCCGGGGCTACGGGGGGGAATTTACTATTTGGCAAGGGGGGCAAAAAAACCTTTCTACCACATGGCCAGATAAAAAAAAGCTCTACAGGGGCTTTATACCCACATATCTACCTAAAGGGGCCCCATAGTATCTATTTCCTATGGGGGCAATATATTCTTCCGGTTCCCCTCAAAAAGGTAATTATAACAGCAATACTGTACAAATGTAACATCAAAAGGGGATGTTCCATTTACCATTCAAAATTATGTCGGCCCTTTAAGGTACGCCGGAGGGGGGATGTGTCCCCCGCTGAAAACGGGTTTTTCACCCTGCCTTAGGGGCTTTCACACAGCGCATTTTTTTTTGCGTTTTAACTGCGCTCCAAATTAAACTACCCTTTAAAACCAGGGCTTTTTTTCACTTGTTTGGAAAGTGTGGGTCAATCAGTTGTTTGTATCCACAAGACTTAAACACGAAGGGGCCGTTCACAACGGCTTTTTTCGCCCACAGTTGGGCGCTGTACTGCCGGGGCGGGTTTGCGCGCGTCCGGGGCCAATCATCGCAGTAATTCGGGAATCCACCGTTTTAAAGAGAACAGTATTTCCCCCGCTCCTCCTAGCTCGGGGGAATCCGCTGCGGGGGGAGAAACTGCTGACATTATCCAGGGGCAAAACCGCGTTTTGGGTAATGCAAGCTTGGGGCCCCGCGGGCCCCGCCCCTATTCAAAAACCGGAAAATTTGGGGCGCAATCCGGGTCGCAATTTGGCTTGTAAGCCATGTGAACCGGGCAAAAGATTATTACGTGAAACATCTTTCCGAAACAATTAGGGGCAACTGAAAAAAAACTTGCTGGTAAAAAAGGTAAATTTAAATTTGGGGTGCAGTTAAAACTGCACCAAATTGCGCTGTGTAAAACACTCGGCAGGGGGGTAAATGGTTTTCAGTGGGGGACACATCAGCCTCACGGCGTTCCTTAAAGGGCCGACATAATTTTAGGAACTTCTCCTCAACTGTTACATTTGTACAGGGTAACTAAGAAAAATAATAAAAAAAATTGTGTAAAATGTCCCCAGAAGTTTTTTTTCTGACCTTATGAGGTCCCAATATGTTAAATAATATATAAAAAAACCAGCCCAAAACAGCAACTTTTAACCATAAAACTTTATTTCACCTATATAGAAACATCCGTGACAGAAGAGTGACTCAATTATGAGACTCATTTTTGCGCCACTTTCACTGTTAAACATATAAATATGAAAAACAGACTTTTTAATGATTTTTTTTTTTACTATTTTTCTTCACAAAAAAATCTAATGTAAAAATGACATCAAAATAAATATCACGAAAAAGGCAAAAAAAAAAAAAATTTGTGAGCGAGAGCCTCATAGTGTTCAAACCCTCGAGTACTAAGGGAAATGAGCCTGGTCAGGAGCTGCTTACAGAGGATTGTACAGAGGATTGTGCTGCTCATATAACAATTCTAGAGGAGCTGTTGTCACTACTTTGCATTAGACGCTCCCTCTGTTACTCCTCCTGGAAACAGTGAGAGCTGCACTGCTCCTCCAGGAGTCTCCATAACCTTCCTCTATGTGACACTGAGCTGCTCAGCTCTGTAAAGCATCAGCAGCCACCTCAATGTCAGCAGGGCAGTGCGCAGCCACCATCAGCGTCTCTGCGCTCGGCTAGTGCGGTCTGGCTGTCTTATCAGAGCGCTGCGGATTAGGAGAGACGCTTCTAGTCCTGCATCGATTGCTCGGCGCTCCGCTGTGCTGTAATTCCCGGCAAGATGGCGGCGGTGTTGGAAGCCGGTTCTGTGCGGCATTTCGAGGAGCTGTTACAGAAGAGTGATAAGTACGCGTGTGGCTGACAGCGGGGGGAATGGCGGAAGACTGTGTGTGTGGAGGCAGAGCTGCGGCCCATAGAGGCCTGTGTGTGAACCTGGTCACACATGTGAGGGGAGGCCTGTGCTCTGCTATGTGTGACCAATGACTCGGCTGCTATGTGTGGCTCTTATTCTGCATAATGTACTCGGCTTATATAGAGATGGGGGGCCCCATGGTCCTCTATAGCGGGGCTGATCCTCGGTGTGATGTCACATTATCCCCAGGGGCACACAGTGTTTTCATGTATATTCCACAGTATTATAACCGTGTGGGGGATGTTTGCCCTGGAGCGCATATGTCATAGTTCACACTGTAAACTGCAGCACACGTTTTCCAGCCATGGAACTGAAATCCGTGTTCTAGAAAACGGTCATTTGTCATGTGACTTACTGACATGGCTATGCCCTGAGTAGCCAGGACGGGGACTGACCCTACAAGCCCAGGGTATGCTTGGATTTCTGACTCTTGGGAACATAGTCTAAGGGTGAGGTCTCCCAGGACAGATACTTTCCGGATTTCACCTGCACATCTGTAAAAGGCAGCAGCGGATAAGTGTTACATGCAGAAACTGACCTGCAGTGCAGATTAAGGATAGTGTGTCAGAGCAGGATGTGATAGAGGAGAGAAGCTGAGCTCTGTGATATATAGGGTTATATGATAGTGGAGAGAAGCTGAGCTCTGTGATACATAGGGTTATATGATAGAGGAGAGAAGATGAGCTCTGTGATACATAGGGTTATATGATAGAGGAGAGAAGATGAGCTCTGTGATACATAGGGTTATATGATAGAGGAGAGAAGATGAGCTCTGTGATACATAGGGTTATATGATAGAGGAGAGAAGATGAGCTCTGTGATACATAGGGTTATATGATAGAGGAGAGAAGATGAGCTCTGTGATACATAGGGTTATATGATAGAGGAGAGAAGATGAGCTCTGTGATACATAGGGTTATATGATAGAGGAGAGAAGATGAGCTCTGTGATACATGGGTTATATGATAGAGGAGAGAAGATGAGCTCTGTGATATATAGGGTTATATGATAGAGGAGAGAAGATGAGCTCTGTGATACATAGGGTTATATGATAGAGGAGAGAAGCTGAGCTTTGTGATATATAGGGTTATATGATAGAGGAGCTGAGCTCTGTGATATATAGGGTTATATGATAGAGGAGAGGAGCTGAGCTCTGTGATATATAGGGTTATATGATAGAGGAGCTGAGCTCTGTGATATTTAGGGTTATATGATAGAGGAGAGGAGCTGAGCTCTGTGATATTTAGGGTTATATGATAAAGGAGCGAAGCAAAGCTCTCTGATATATAGGTCAAATGATAGAGGGAGAGAAGCTGAGCTCTGTGATATATAGGGTTATATGATAGAGGGAGAGAAGCTGAGCTCTGTGATATATAAGGTTATATGATGGTTAAACCCTCTATATCAAAGTTTGTAGCATGTAATGGTGACAGAAACTCTTTGGTTATGTTCACACGGCTGATTTGGATGCTTATTCAGCATCCAAATCAGCTTTCTATACTTGTCTGAAAATACCTCAAATACAACAGTTTTCAGATGAGGATTTGATGTGCTTTTTGAGATGCGCTTTTTTGGGCGCGGTCTTCAGTTTGTTTTTTGGTGTGGTTTTATTTAATCCACTCTGATCATGTTAAGCTCTTAGATATTATATGTACCATAGTATATGCACTATACAGTATATAGTGTATCTATAGTCTTATAAATGTGTGTATTTATGTACAATATCTCACGCAAGTGACTACACCGCTGCCATATTTGTAAATATTGTATCTTTTCATGGGACTGCACTGAAGATATAACACTTTGATACAATGTTAAAGGGGTTTTGCCACGAAGTAAAATTGACGTGGGAAGCTTGCAAATTAAATAATAAACATTTTCACCATTCATTATTATTAAAAATTCTGCACCATTTTTGCTTTAGCTGCCCTTTTAGTGAGCCATTGTTTACAGCTCGTCTCCAGGGGATACGACCAGGGCTGCGAGCTCCTCAGTCCTGGTCGCACATGCCCAGACATAACCTCTCCTCTCAGACAGCTCCTGAGTGTTCAAACCCCAGGTGTTGTCATTCTCCTCCTGTCCCCTACACTCCTTATTAATTAGTGAAACAGTGCAAATAAATTAAAAAAGGAACCTCAATGAGCTATGTGTATTGATAAAGAAAAAAAAATCCATGGGTTTGGTTCCTGCAGGGATTTGAACCTATGAACTTGAAAAACGAGAGATGAATACAGCACCAAATGACAAACGGCCAATCAATCTAAAATCTGAAAGGCTTTATTGTAGTACAAAATAGACATGTACACGCAGCATCCCCCCGGAAAAATATCCGGATGCGGTTTGAACCTATGACCCTTTTGTCGGGAGGTAAAAAGCATTACCTCTAGGCTACAGTGTAGCTACTTGTACCTCTGTAAATAAACAGACCATTCTTTGACTAGAGAGAGGAAAGGCCTGGGGATGTCATCCTGCTAGGTCACATGATATGCAATTCAAACAAATCACACACGCCTCCTTCTGAGCACATAGAGCTGAAGAGCTGGATACAGAAGGTATGAAATGAGGTCATTGCAAAACCCCTTTAAGTAATCAGTGTACAGTGGTAATCTCTCAACATAACTGCACACAGCCGTCAATGTCTGAACCATTGGCAACATACGTGAGTACACTTTTGAGTTAATTTGAGGGCACACCATATTTATACTATTATACAAGCTGTACACTGACTGTTACATTGTATCAGTGTCATATCTTCAATGTTGTCCCATGAAAAGATAAAATACAATATTTACAGTGTGTGTGTGTATTTTATTATATATACATACACACCACGCAATGTAAAAATGGAGAAATTGTGCCCAATTTGTCATTTTCTCTTGTTAAAGTTACACGGTCTTCGGTGCAGGTGTGTTCTATGTGGTGTAATCTATATGGTGATTGAGAACCTAAAAAAAGAATTGTTGATCTACATAAATAAGTCATAGGCTTAAAGAGGATTGCCAACACCCTTAAACAGAGCATCAGCACAGTGACAAAGACCAGACATCAGTTTAACAAAACGGGTTCCACTCAGAAAAGGCGTCGCCATGGTCGACCAAAGAAGTTGAATAGTGCACATGCTCAGCATCATATCCACAGATTGTCTTTTCAAAAAAGAAGTGTGTGTGTGCTGCCAACATTGCTGCAGAGATTTAAGGGGTTGGAGGTCAGCCTGCCAGTGCTCAGACAATACATTGCATTGTTCTGCATGGCTGTCATCCCAGAAGAAAGCCTCTTCTAAAGATTATGCACAAGAAAGCCCACAGTTTTCTGAAGTCAAGCACTAAGGGCATGGTTTAATGGAGCAATGATGAAACCAAGATAAACGTATTTGATTCCGATGGTGTCAAGCCTGTGTGGCAGCAACCCGGGGAGGACTACAAAGACAAGTGTCTTGCTTCCAGTCAAGTGTGGTGGGTAGTGTCTTGGTTTGGGGCAGCTCGGTGCTGCTGGCTGTGGGGAGCTACAGTTCATTGAGGGAAAATCTCCTGCTCCCAGGTCCTGAGCAGCTTCAGAGCTAAACAGTAGTAATTAGTCTCCTTTGTTTGTTAGATCCATGGCTGAGGATTCGGTAAACCAAAGTCCTGACTCCTCGATGTCCCCAACTCTCATTCCCTCATACATGGCGCATGCTTGCATGATAACTTTACTGCAGTAGAATGGTAACTTCAGGCTTTTTATCACTATTATGCTACTGCATATTATTCCGACTGCACCAAAATGGACTCCACAGCCCTGGTTAGAACAGTCAAGCTCTCAAGCTGCCGACCTGTGTGTGACATAATCACTACAGCAGACATATAGTTTAAGTTAATTCCTTCACTTTATATTTGAAACCAGACAAATATTCAGGCAGGTGTGCAACTTACCGCCGGGCGGCAGCAACCCTTGTCTCTTTACTAGCTGTGGATACTGCGTGCTCCCTAGGAGTTATTACGGATATATCACAAAGATTTGCAATTGGATCCTAACAACCTGCCAAACTATTAACAGCAAGTAACATAACTTTGTGATTGTTTTGCAAGTCTCCTGCACTGCTTATGGGAGTATGAGAAGAGCTTGCAGGCAGACCCAGCAATGGTTGTGTTGATATTAAGGCTGACCGTCTTCACGTTGCTGCAGTGACCTGTGTGATGACCTCATCCCTGCTATCAGATAAGACAAGCAGCAGGGGAGAGCAGGTTGGTAATTAGAGAAACCTGAGTGCACTCAGAGCTGATAAAATCACTTTTATCTCCTCAACAAAGAGAAATAAACAAAGCAATATATTTGGAAAACGTCTTCATTTACTGTTCCCTCCATGTTGAAAGCTAATCTTTGTAGTGAGACAACCCCTTTAACCTAACCCTGATTCCACAGCTCCTCTTCCTGCCCATTCACCAGAATGTAATGAGGCTCCCTGCTGTAGAAGGAGTGCTCCCTGCACTATTCCCGGCACATCGCTGATGGGCTATGCTTCCTGCACCACGGCAGAGTGGTGTATCTGGATCTGAAGCCCGCTGACGTCCTGCTAGCAGTGAGAGACCTGTGCAAGATCCTGGACTTCGGCTGCAGGAGAAAGAAGACAGAGAGGATCCGTGCTGCACCCAGCTCTGCTATTTTGGGGGTACCTGCATCCACCATGCCCTGGAGCTGCTCCGCGTGGAGCCAGTGAAGGGAAACCTCTACTCGTATGTGGTGACGCTGTGGCAAATGGTGACCCGGGAGCTGCCCTACACTGGGGACTGCTAGTGTGTGCTCCCATAGATTGTGCCATGTCCCTGCGCACTCTGCCGGCCTCAGTACAACTGAAAACCGGGCCAGAGTACAGCCCGGTGCTGAGGAGAGCCTGCACACCCTGGAGATTCAGTCCCTAAGCATTGAGCTATAGCAGAGTCCTGTCTGTAGCAGAGTGTGTGTTGAAGTCGGGACACTCCCATACACATGAATGGGAGTTCCCAGTTTAGCTGAGCGGTGATGCTCGGCTGTAATCAGAACCCCCATTCATGTCTATGGGAAAGGTGTAGAGATCCTGCTTGTGCAGGAGTGAATTTTTGATGTGGAAATGCCTTAAAATACGCTTCACACTTTGGTGTCTCCGTGGCGAGAATCCGAGCTCTGTTTTTTCTATGGGCATTTTACTTGTGGAAAACACCCTAAAAGAATTGACATGTCGCTTAATTTTCAGTGCTAAAAATAAGTGAGTAAAACGAGTGTTAAAAAACGTGTCGTATGAACTATGATGCAGTTTTATGTAGGAACTAATGAAAATGAGCTGGGGGTGTATCTAGTCATTTTGATGCTGTTTCGGGGGTGGAATTCGTGCCAAAAGTGGTGTCTAAATCAGCCGTGTGAACATAACCTTACTGAAACAAGCTCTTAATTAACAACAGAGGTTAGAAAAATGGCTCGAGTATATACTCGAGTATAAGCCGAGTTTTTCAGCACAAAAAATATGCTGAAAAATCCCCCCTTGGCTTATACTCGAGTCACTGTCGGCGCTCAGGCGCTGCGATGGCCCGGGCGCCGACAGGGACGCTTCAGCTATATGCGGCTCCTCAGGGAGCGCATATAACTGATTGCCGAGTGAGCGCACAGTGTCCGGGCACTGCGGTGGTCCAGGCACTGTCCGCGATCACTTCACCTATATGCGACTCCTCCGGAGCGCATATAGGGGAAGGGATACCACTGCGGGGCAGAGAGCGAGCGCTCCGTGCCCCGCAGTGGTCTCCGGGCGGCCGCAAGCAGACTCGCCGCCGCCCGCAGTTTCCGGCACAGGCAGCGTGTGTCATCACACTGCGTGCGCGGCCTGATGATGTCACCCGCCTGTGCCGAGAAGACAGGACAGCGCGCGGGAGGCCGGAGCAGTGGGGGCCAGGTAAGTGTTTTTTTTGTTTTTTTAAACTTCCTATACCTGCCCTACAGCCGGCCCTATACCTGCCCTACAGCCGGCCCTATACCTGCCCTACAGCCGGCCCTATACCTGCCCTACAGCCGGCCCTATACCTGCCCTACAGCCGGCCCTATACCTGCCCTACAGCCGGCCCTATACCTGCCCTACAGCCGGCCCTATACCTGCCTATAATCTGCCTATGGGGCCCTATACCTGCCTATGGGGCCATATACCTGCACATAGGGCCATATCTGACTATAATGCCTATGGGGGACATTAAACTGCCTATGTAATTTTATTGGTATCCATTTTTATTTTTAAAATTTACCAGTAGCCGCTGCATTTTCCACCCTAGGCTTATACTCGAGTCAATACGTTTTCCTGCTTTTTGGGGCAAAAGTAGGTGCCTCGGCTTATACTCGGGTCGGCTTATACTCGAGTATATACGGTACTTTTTTTCTGTCACAAACGGACACAAAGTTAAGCTCCCAGGATTAACCAGTACGTTTAAGAGACAACATGCACTTTAAAGCATACGTAAAATGGAGATCAAGTGATGTGAATGGAGCGCTTAGCTGGATGCCGCTTTGACCAACAATGTCCTACATTACCTATAGAGCGGTGTAGGTATTTATGGGCTCCCTCTATGTGGAGCAGACTGCACTCTTTCTATCCGTGTATATCAGCCCAGCAGTGACACATGTAGCTGGTGCTTTCCCAGTGTGTGTCAGGTGGACGCTGTGTGCATTCAGCTTCATACACATGTCAGTATTGTCTGTGTAAACATCACATGCCAGACGCTGACTATTACACATGCTGCATAGACGCTCTTCCTATAGCAGCCGCCTCTCGCTGATCCCTCCTGCAGGAAGCTCCTGTGCCCGCCACTGACGGACTGATACGCAGAGCTCTACTTAGAGATTTCTCAGCGGCTGCAATGTCTGTCACACAGTGCTGCATCTCAGCTGCTGCAGAACTTCTTTTTCAGAAAGAGGAGTCTGTCTCCTCTCAGTAAATGGTGAATGTGAATATTCTAAGGAATAATGCTCCTGCTGGTGTAGGGGATAGACCTGCATGTTATGTGGCCTGGGTAGATTTACTCTGCCAGCAACCTGTTCTGTAGTAAGGCAGTACTCACACATCAAATCGCAGGTTTTGACACAAATTTGCAAGATTTTGGTAAAATGGAGATCTACAACTACAATTTGAGAATGTAACCTATGGAAAGCCTTGGGAACCTCTAATCTAATTTATGGGGTAATATCCACTGTGTGTTTTTTTGATAAGGTAAGGTGCTGTTCAATGGGCCTCATCTATGAAACTGTCTAGAAGTAAGGCTGTCCTTGTTGCCCGTAGCAACCAAACACCACGCAGCTTATATTTCACTGCTCTGAAAAAAATAAAAGCTGAACTCTGGTCGCTATGGGCAACAAGGACAGTCTCAGGGTATGTTCACACAGCGTGTTGAGTCCGTGTGAACATACGTTTTTAGATACGTGTTTGGATCCATCTGTTGGACCCTAAACGAAACCAAACACCCATCTAATAAATATCAGTGTGATTTACATTGCTTTTAACTAGAAACACGCATCGGCGTTCACACGAGTGATTAGTGATGTGTGTCTCACTGCGTCTTTCAAATACGTCCCAAGAATTGATGTCAACTCTTGGTCCGACAGACGCAGCAGGAGCCCTATTTTAAACTATAGGGTGTGATGCTGCTGCATCCAACACGTATCCAAACACACAGCTGCATGTTGGATCTGATTGCTGCAGTGTTTTTGGATCCAATTTTCAGATCCAACATGGATCCAAACACGCTGTGTGAATGGCCTCTTGCGCTTAGACAGTTTTCACACATAAGACCCAGTGGGGCAGATTTATCAATAGTGTCTTACTCTTAGACAACTTTAGACAGTCTTATAATGCGCCACATTTATCATAGTGTTGATAAATTTGGTGCAGGTTAGAACTGTCTAGTCTTGTACCATCTTTAAGTTGGATTACTTTTACGCCAGAAACTGCGGCAAAATTCTGGCACATTTATGGGGCATTTAAGCCACGCCCCATTTCCCTGTGAAACAATGCCCCATTTGTCGGACAAGGCGCAGAAGCTGAAACTGTCTAAAACAGTAAATGTGGCGAAAAGCTTGTAAGATGATATTATTTTTGGTGCAAACTGAGCCAGAAATCTTTATAAATCTGCCCCAATGTGTTTTCAACATAGTGGATGTATATATTACGAAATACTCTGGATGTAGACATCCAGCTGCATACGGCACCCACTGACTCCTATGTTAAAACATTTAGTGTGTTTGTGTGTGTGTTGTGTGTGTGTGTTTTTTTCTTGTCGTTTGGTTTTAGTGTTGTTTTTTTTTTTAAAAGGAAAAAAAATCCAGAGTTTCCTTTTCTTTGTGTGCCAGAAGTGCACTGTTTCGGTATATGTTGTCAGTGGGGTCCTATGGACAAGTTTGGAATATGAAATGAGCCTCAGAGCTGCAAAAATATAAAGTAAACTGGAAGCAACAAAAGCAATTTGTAGCAAATTATTGTAAAAGGCAGTTTTTTAAATGGTTTGTCCACTTTTCCATTTTTGAGTAAGAGTATGCTTTTGGGCCTGTCATAGTCCCCTCTGCTGACCTCTATTCCTCAAGTCTTTTGTTCTACTAGGGGTAGGCTCGTGCACAGTGCAGCCTCTGATTGGCTGCAGCAGGCACCTGACATTGCTCACCCCTCTGAGCTTTTACTTCTGAATGGGGGCGTCGGGCAGTATCACTTTATCGCTGCAGCACACTCTTACCTAAAGTGGGGAGTGGACGACCCCTTTATGTCTAACAGAGTAAAATCTACTCCTGCATTAAATAGCGGATTTGCACCATGTCCCTACGCTCACACAACGGATTTGGGCGATGATTCTGGGGGCAGTGCTGAATCTGCCTCAGAATCGGCGTCCCATCCAAAGGTATTCCGACTTGCATTGTTACCCCATGGAGTATTTTCAGCGCTGACAATGAATTGACATGTCCGTTCTTTGAGGGGTTTTCCATGCTGCCCATTACAGGGTATAGGAAGCAGAAAACCTGCCTCGGAAATTCAGCGTCGTATCCTCATCTGAATCCTGCACTTACAAGTGGGGAATTTCTGACTAGGAAACGGCGCTGACATTTTCAGCACCAAATGTCTGAACATATCCAAAGTGCTCCATATAAATGTGACCTAAACCTCATCTTGCAGCAATTCTTACTGTTGCACATCATCCATTGCTATGTTTCAGTAGTGCAAAGTATGACAAAACCTGCCTTGCGCTTGTTAGTAAACGCCTGTGTTTGCTCCTGGGCTTATATATCTTACACACTGGTGAGTTTTCATCCTAGTTTGTAGTTTAATTTAATAGGGATAGCCACTTTAGGGTCCAGTTCCACCCCCTCCCTTTCCCTCCAGACTTCACTGACATGGATAGAAACCAACCCTAAAATACCAGCAGCGAGTATCTAGGCCCATTGGGTTGTTGGCTCACATCACATTGGAGGTACTTAATACTGAGGTACGCTCTCATGGCTGAGATGAACGAGGATACGGCACTGAGTACATTTCAGAATCTGACTCCAATCTACCTCACATTGCTTCTAATGGAAAATCTGTCTCGCAGTGCACACAACGCTGATTATCCGTGCCATGGATTTATTTTTATAGAGCTGAAAAATAACTAACCTGTCAATTTCTGAGGTGGGTTCCGTGCCGACTCTATTCATAGTATATGAAGGCTAAAAATCTGCCTCAGAAATTGGCATCAAGTCCACATCTAAAGCCTGCATTTATTGGTGTGGATTTTAGATATGAATTCAATGCTGAGAATCGGTCGTGGGAACATACCCTAATGCTGCATATAAAATTGAGTAAACTTGTTACTACTTTGCTTCACTTGTACCCCACTTACACTATATTCCAATAACAATGACACTATAAACTGAAGCACTATCAAAGGGGACATAGGAATTTTGAAAAAAGCATTTCTGCTATCTAGGATACATGAATTTTTTTTTGGAGATTCTCAGTTCACACTTTTGATCACTTTTGTTTAAGCCACCTCCGAACTTCATCTAGGCCTGGTTCACATCTGCATCAGAGGTAGAATCGCACCCATTTTACAATGGCGCCCGACGGATCCCATTGACTATAATGGGGTCCTTTGAGTTCCCAGTGTGGTGCCCACAACATGCTGTGCTGTTTTTTTTCAGAATCTTTCAGAACTTGTGGCACAGGCACCGAATGCAACCTCTGATGCAATTGTGAAGAGCGCTTTACATGTGGAGCTGCCACCTATAGGAATGTGTCATTTCTGTCCTAACAAGCTTGGTGGTTTAAGGATAAATGCATAGGGGATTTATTGCTGCCAAATTCAGTAGGAAATTTCACACCAAATTGCAGATAGAGGCTGCGTTTACACGGCAAAGACCAAATACTGGATGGGAAATCCCGGCCAGTATTTTGTCTTTTTTTGGCATGTAAGGCGATGGTTTTTGTCCGCAGTTTGCAGATTCAAGCCGTCCTGCTTCGCACCCACATGTTCATGTTCTGCCCGAAAACCGAGCAGGAGAATGAACATGTTCTAAGTTTTTAGGAACGCCGGCTGCCTCAAAAACCGTCCGGCGGAAAATCCGTGCAGTGGGGACTGCAAAATCCTTTGTAAATTGGTCAATTTCTGCACAGTGCTCAGAATCTGCCTTGTGTATATTTACTATAAAGGGTTTTCTCTGCTGATCTATCCTAGACCATCCGTCTATAACCGTTTGAGGTGTTGGAGATCTCACAGATCAGAAGAGGATGATTTTAGTGCAACTCGGGATGTGAATGACGTATAAGACTGACTTTTTTCACTTTGCAGGGGTGTTAGCCTCCAGCACTGTAGATTACATGGACTTGAAATGTCTATTCTTACTGAAAACAGGAAGTTTTTTTTTTTTTTTTTTTTTTTTGCTTAATAATCCTGTTAAACCCCATTATAAGATGTGTTTTTTGACCTCTGTCACATATTCACACCAGCCGGCCACAGTGGTTATCTCTGACAAAAGCCGTGTACACACTTAGGCTGGGGCCACACAGCGTAGGACAAAAAACGTGTTGAAAACCAAAACTTAAAAACCGCTTTAAACCTGAGGATTTTGTCAGTTTTTTTTTGTCCAAAGCAGCTGGGTTTCCGACGAGTTTGGGTGTTTTTTATTGTGGTTGTTGGTGTGGTTTTTTGGGTGTTTTTTCAGGCAGTCTATGGGAAAAGTTGTTCTTCAGATTTTCAGAGGTTTCTAAATACTAAAAATGATGGGAAATCTAACGGAAAATCTGTGCTGTGTTGTCACAAAAAAAATGCTACTCGGTAAAATTTACTTGTTGAATTCTACCATTGAAAACTGCATCAGACGACACGGTTTTCAGTGAGCATTTAATGTGGATTTAAAGGAAGTGAGGTGTGGCCAGGTAACCGCTGAGCGCGCGAGGGGTGTGGCCGGGTAACCGCTGAGCGCGCGAATGGTTATGGGCACAGGTAACCGCTGGCGCGCGCGAAAGGTGTGGCCAGGTAACCACTGAGCGCGCGCGAATGGTGTGGCCAGGTAACCGCTGAGCGCGCGAAAGGTGTGGCCAGGTAACCGCTGAGCGCGCGACAGGTGTGGCCAGGTACCCGCTGAGCGCGCGACAGGTGTGGCCAGGTAACCGCTGAGCGCGCGAAAGGTGTGGCCAGGTAACCGCTGAGCGCGCGAAAGGTGTGGCCAGGTAACCGCTGAGCGCGCGAAAGGTGTGGCCAGGTAACCGCTGGACAGCTCACCAGCGAAAGCGGTGAGGCCAGTAACCCGCCTGAGCGCGCGAAATAGGTGTGGCCAAGGCTAAAGCCGCTCGCAGTTACGCCGCGAAAGGTTGACTCGTGCCAGGTAACCGGCTGAGCGCAGCGAAACTGGTGTCGGCCGAGTAACCGCTGAGCGCGCGAAAGGTTTTGGCCAAGGTAACCGCGTAGCGCCCGAAAGTGGGACCAGGTAACCGCTGAGCGCGCGAAAGTGGTTAGTGGCCAGGGTAACCCGCTGAGCCGCTCGGAAGGTTGTGGCCAGGTAACCTCGTGAGCGCGGCTAAGGTGTTGGCCAGGGTAACCGCTGAAGCGCTCGCGGAAGGTGGTGGGCCCAAGGTATACCGCTGAGCGCGCAGGAAGGTGTAGCCCAGTAACCGCTGAGCCGCGCGTAAGGATGTGCCAGTGTAAAATCCGCTGATCGAAGCTGTAAGGTTGGCCATGTAACCGCTTGAGGCGCGCGGTAAGGTGTGGCCAGGTAACCGCTGAGCGCGCGGAAGGTGTGGCCAGGTAAAAATGGAAGCTGAATGTATATTATAGGTTTTTTTATTCTTTTTATATGCATTCCTGACTTTTCTGCATTCAGAAAACCCCTTTTACACAGGATTCCCTACTCGCCTAGAAACTGAGGCATTTTGCTAAGTAAATCTGACTTATGTCATCTATTTCTGTTTCCAGAGCTTTGCTTGTTGTACATTTTTGGGCACCATGGGCTCCCCAGTGTTCTCAAATGAATGAAGTAATGGCTGAACTGGCCAAGGTCCAGCCTGAAGTCACATTCGTGAAGGTACAGTATAATCTGAAAAATGACCATGTCTGCTTGTGGTATTCTTGATTTTTCTTATAATCGATCATCCATTAACAATGAACATGGTGGGCATCTACCTACATGTATATTAATAGCGCTGATCAATGGACACTCTCCTGCTAGCCATATGCGCAATGGCTCTTGTTGGAGGAACTTTTTCATTTTGGCTCTGGGCCAGTGCTTGTATCAATACCACTTTCCTACAATGACATCCGAACGAGTTCGGTTTCTACATTGGACACAAAAGTGTGGGAGACCTACGGTAACCAGACGGATGCTACAAACGCAAGGATGAACACTTGATGTATATGGGACATAGGGTTAAGTTCATACTATAAGAGAAGAATAGTTTTCCAGCACAACCCAAATGTGTAGTAAAAACATGCAAACAATTTGAGTTGGGGCACAATGCTTTAACCCGAAGCGCATTAGCGTTTTCTTTTTGTCCAGTGCCTTCTGGGCTGGTTTTTCTTGCTGCTGATTAACTCTTGTCAGTACTTCTTATTTTTTACCGCATGGATTTCTCTTGGAATACATTTTTTGCATGTTTATTAAAACATCTTACTACTCATTTTTCGTTCTGGAAAATATACTTCTCATGAGATATTCCTTCTGCTGCCTGCTTGACACAGCCGGACTTCAATGCACCTATTTACAACAGGAAGCGGAGCTGTGCCATTTTACTGGCGTCTAATGTCCGATAAGTTCACACTCACTACATCTCGGCTCGCCAAAGAAGCAATATGTGTTCGAGCGCTAAAATACTTCAGCCTCTATGACCAGTGCGATTCCAGTGCGGCCTGCCCAGGGCAGATGTCTGCCTCCTATACTCTATTATTGTCCTGTCACCTTTGTAGGGGCTGACAGTGCGCGCTGATAATACTCGTCTGAACAATGACACTGAATTTTACATCTAGGGTGATCCAATGGTACACATCACTTTATAAGTCCGGTGTTGACGGATGCTGTTTCTGCATGGCATGACTTCCGCACTTAATCCACACCCAGAATCGGGACACTCACACAAAAAAGACTTTTTGCAATGTAGCATCTCCGACCGACAAGTGCGTGGAGAATTACAGGGCTTTGCCACTCACCAAAGAAATCCTGGTTGTCTTCTGGCTAGCATTATACATTTCTGCGGAGGTGCCCACTGTGGCTCTCGTTCGCTTCATGTATTCACTCTACTTAGTACTCTGGAGACACAAGTGGTCTGTTTTATAGGGAGAACTGCATACACAACACAATTAACCTCAAGGTCTTCTAGATAATCACTCGCAGCTCTGTTCGCGGTTCACCTTCTATGAGTACTGCAAAGAGCTGGTGACCCTGTGCAGCTGCATTATATCCTAGAAGCTCAGACTGGGGCACTTGCTTGTCTCCACAGATATCATTCAGGTAGTTGTGCTGATAAATCCATTAGGACACCGAAAGACTCCTTGCTACTGAATACAGCACAGCCTCCTTCCTGGACACTGTCTACATGGTATAAAAGGCAGGGAGGCTGGCTTGTACTGTGTAGCACGTTTGTGACGTAGTACAGCTTTAACTTAGGCTTCGTGCACACTACATTATTTTGAACAGATGGTGAATCTGGTACCTGGTTTTGTGAGGCTCAGAAAAACGTATTTAACGCGCTCATTGCATCATTCTGGTGGATGGAAGTTCAACGTACAATGACATACGTGATATCGGTTGATACACGTTTTTTCCCCACTCAATTATCTGTGAATTTTTAACAGATGGAAGACCTCTCTCCGGTTTTCAAGTTTTTAACAAACAACATATACGTTCTCTAATTATACCATTTTTTTTTAAAGTGTATGCTCAATGGAAGAATAGGTCAACTCCTTGTCTAGGTGCCCATCAGTTGCGTCCAACAGAGGTTCTATCACATTTTTAGTAATTCGCGTCATACATAATAAACTGCCCCAATCAATAGCAAAAATACGGGTGACAGCCAAAAGAAAGGCTAGCAAAACAAAAAAAACCGATTGTACAAATTGTCTGCTTAAAGCGGTGCGCATTTGGCATACGTTTAGTGTACATGTTTTGACATATGGTCTTTGGAAAACACCAACAGGATTGCCCAGGATTACCCCTTCAACCTTTTATTAAAGTTAACCAGTGCTGTGTACTCCAGAATGCCCCTATGGTGCTAGAACAACTGAAAAGTTCACTCTTTGGAAACAATGCCCTTAGATAGAAATATTAGGTGGCTGTGATACCAGCACCCAGTTATGGTCTGATTAGACCTTGGGTGTTGCCACGAGAGGGTGTGAAAGTGCTCCCCTCACTGCCCAATAATAAGGGTGTCAGAGGTTTCTTTTGCACAGTACCAGTTGGGGGGATTGTACCTTTAGGGCCGGTCACCTCTGCTTATCTGGCAAACGTACATACGTTTTTCCATACCTAAAAAACACATGTTTTCCTGTTCTATAGCATCTGTTATAGGGATTGCGGAGCAGTCAGGTGAACACACAGATTAGCACGCGGGTTCCAGAATTGCCACGGACAGACCGAAATTCACAGAGGATTGTTTGATCCACCGACAGCAGCTCGTGGACCATTTCCAGAAGGAGATTTGGTGTTGCGGAGCCTATTATATGTTCTGCCACTGAGAAGCAGCTACTGTTGCCTTCATTTGATCAGTAGCTTTGCATCTTTCACTAAAACCAGAAACCTGGACGGCTACAGACTGGAACTATATTGTGTGATCTTAGCGGACAGTCCAGATTCTGCTTTTTGTGGACGCTAGGTGATTTTGGGTTTTTTGGTATTAGAGGGACCTGTGAATGGGCTCCATTCTCCCACTTGCTGTGGATCTACATGCAAAGACACTGGTACCCAACATCTGGTGTGATGCACCTGGACAGCTCAGCGAATTTGCATGTCACTCCTACGTAGTACGCGATACCACAGGGTACACGAACAGCTCAGCGGCCACATGTGTTGCTTCTCATGGCAGGGCTTCCAACTGGCATGTACCAGCAGGATAATGCTCGCCCGACGACCCTACTAGGATTTCCCCAGAAAGGTTCTGTGGCAAATGGCCACAGCACACCAGTCATCTGTAACCGCCATGTCCATCCTTTATACTCTTAGGGGATGTTCACATCGTGTCTTTGCATCCATGAGAAAACATCCCCGCTTTTCTGATGCGTCTCTGGTCCATCAGAACGAACCCAGATGTAACGCAAACTAACATGTTAAGCAGTGAGTTCTTATCTACTTGGCTCGGCAATGAGGAACACACAGCGAGCGTCACACGTGAGACAGATAGGGCCCTGTACATGTTTGCATTGACGCCCGTCGCGGTCGTCGTCTTATCGGATGTCGATCCGAGAAATTACTATCGCAATTTTGCTTGGATCGCATCCAACAAGACGGAACCAGACAGGCGCGATCAAAACATGCAGCGGCGATCTCTCTGTGTAACGCCGTCTGCGTGTCTGTTCCGTAAATTGAGACGACGGCAGTGGAATAGAACTGCTATTTTTAGCTGCGTCCTCTGGTATCCGTTCTGCGATGGACCCAGAAGGACGCAACAGCGAAAGCGGAACATGTTCCTTCTATGGATTCAAGACGCCGTAGATGAACATTCCCCTTTAGGGCTAGATCCCCACGGCACGGTGTTTAGCGAACGTGTTTACTCACCGTTTTTGAGTTTTGCAAACCGCCTGAAAACACCCGGCCAAACATCGAGCACCTTGTGCTCTATGGAAAACCCGTGCAGCATCCCCACTGCAGCGGGAGTTTCCGTCCGGCGGTTTTTTTTCCCCTTTGGCCCCCGCAGTCCGTCCGCAAAACATTGTGGATAGCACAATCTTTCGTCCAGTTTCCGGATGGGATCTGTGCATCTCCATGTGAAGGGTGGAGGGCTGAGATTCTGCTCGCAATTGTATGTCATTAGCAAACCTTCCTTGTTCTCACAGTAGTCCCTTACTCTTTGTCTATTTTATTTACATTTATTGATATCCAGGTGGGTCTAATCCCTTCTTGCATTTCACTATCTGAGAGCACATTTACTTCTGTACATCCCCTGGGTCGATTTCACGGGCTGTAACAGAAAGACTCAGAGTTAGGGCCCGTGGCATTTTTCTTGTCATCCACCACCTCAGACAGTAAACAGACTGCAGTTGTCAGATTATGTACATTTGAGGAAAACATGACACGCTTTTGAACCCTGTGCCTAACACTCTCCCTGCATACACGCAGATCTTTGCCATTCGTTAACGAGAAGCTGTAATACATCTCTCAGTCTGTGTAGAGGAGAGTTCAGAGTGTCTCAGATTAGATTGAATGCAGCCTGTAGGTATGCGAAAAACAGCTTTATAAAATAGGACTGATCTGGAGAGACACAGTGATATGTATGCGGACTCATTAATGGGGAGGTTGGCGTGTATGGGAGTCTCAGGCCACGCAGTGAAGAGGTGGAGATGCAGTCATCCAGCTCGGTGAGGGAAGAAACCTCCCCTGCATTATCACAGATTTAGAGCTCAGAGCATTGAATCTCAGCCAAAGTAAGGAACTATACATCCCCTTTAAATCACGATTTGACAAAAATCCCGATTTAAATCACTAGTCTGTAAGTGCTTGATCTTTCAATCAAGTGATTAAATCAAAGATTCTACCTAAACTAGTTCTTGCTATTATTAACAATGCAAGTAGATGAAATTTTTAAAATCACTTTATTCTTTATATTACTATTTTTTTCTCCCCAGATTGTTAAATGGGTTAATCATCATATTTGGGACACCACTGTTCTGTTGTACTTAGGTAAGAGAAAAAAATCCTACCTTAATAACAAGTTATTAAATAGAGATTATCATTCAACTGAAACAAAATAATCATTACAGTGCATAAGTTATTTGGCTTAAACAAACATCCATGTTTGTTACACCTAATTCTGGCTTAAACAAAAGTTATATAAGTGATTATTATTAAGGAAACTTAGACTGTCAGCCTCAGCCGACACATGAAAACCTAAATTCCTACTGTCCCTGCTGTCCTTGTAGCTCACTTGTGTCATATTCATCATCATCTTCTTCTATGTTCCCTATTCTATAATCTGGAAAAGAAAAAAACAAGCTTTCCTGCTTTATTTGGTCCCAACCCGATTTCTCAAGTTTAGAATGGAATGAGTTTCCAAATGTGAAATAATATTTCTTTCACGCCTGCGATCGATAGCTACTGGCCGTATAAAAGTGAAAAAATCACTTACTTGAACAGTCTCTCTACAATTCCAAGCGCTTAAGTTACTTCGCACCATGTTTACTGGTGTGGACCTTCCTTAAAATATCTTCAGCCAAACATATATTTCTATGAATGGTTCCCCCTTTAGCTCGAAGTTTATATAGATGGCATTAAAGAACTTCGATGATTGCTGGATACCCATGTCATAGCTAACTCCTCTTCCTCATCACTTAGGTTTTTGACCCTTGATATTGTGATATTGACAATATTTGCCAAAAAATGAGCTGAGGAGTCATGCTTTGTCCATTCGTTTGTTTACGTGCTTTGTATTTATATATATCTCTGATCCATGTGTAGTTCTGTTTTTAGAATGTATGTTCACTCAGTTCCTCCCAAATTTTCAACAGCATGCCCGCAATAAAAACAGCTATTTTTTCTGTGTTTTGGTTATAAAGCTGTAGAGATGGCGTTTCAGGAAGCTCAGCCGATAATGTTCACACACATTCTTCTTCTTTAAGCCCCTGTTTTGAGGATTTTGTTCCGTAGACAGTGCGCCATCTATTTTAACTCATTTTCTTCACAAAGTGTCATCAGAATAGGCCAGTTTTGTGATATCTGCCAATTAAACAGTCCACCACAGAGTCTTCATCGAAACATCTTGTGGGAGCGTTAGCTTGTTTCCAGCCCATCCTTTTCAGACTTGCTTTGCAGCAAAATGATTATTACGGTAAGTATTTAGCAATTTCAACAACATTAGCCTTTATTTCTGGAACACATTAAATTCTGTGGCTAATGAGGGGTTCAGCAAATGAGCACTGCAACCATATGTTATTACAGCTTTGGTATTCCCTCTCCTCTGCTACTTACAAATCTCTCTCTCATCTTGAGGAAACTCGTTTGCAGCATTTGAGAGTCAGTGAGCCCAACTGGCGGTACTAGACATTTGAATTTTTGTTCACATGTCATTATAGCTTTTACTGCCACTTCTGTAAGTTAATCTGCCTGTGTGTGGCATTTCCCGACGTATCAGTTGTTTGTGCAAGGAAGGACTTTACACCTTCTTCATGTTGATACAAGACACATACAATAGGATCCATTGTGGACACTTCTACTCCACCCATACACTTACTAAGTGTTTGTAAAAGCAAAATTTATTACCACTCCAGAAGCGGTGCGCTCACAATTGCTCCATTTCTCTGTCCATTACACTACGTCACAGACTCTGTTTCTCCCTGCACCATCACTCTGCTGGTGGACTGTATCCTGGTCTCACAGCTGCTGCAACCATACTAATGAAATGTGGGTTCTCAGTCAAACGAAAGAAGAGTTCTTGCATGAAAAAAACTGGAGCAATTTTTCTTTTCATCAATCAAATCTCTTTTTTCTAATCTGCTAGTCTTAACATCAAACCTATACTATGTTGTTTCCAGGAGTAAAGGTTTTTCTTTCTTCGCCTTCTTTGGCGTGATGCTTGAACTTATGTGGAGTTGACTGTTGGTCGATTTGTCTGTGATGATGCTTGCTCGCTAATGCAACACACATATCCTGGATGGATAACGCTCTGAAACTGTCAATAAACAGATTGATGGTGAACTTTGGAGGTGCGATATTTTCCAGAAATCCTGCGAATTCCTCCCAAATAAACACAATAAAAGTCAATGCCTGCTGTTATTTCTATTAATTGCGGTTTATACAATTTCTGCTTATTGTACACAGCAACGACACTGCTCCTGTCCCCTAAAAGTTCGAATTATTTGGTAGTTCTTCTTCATCATAACTGGTAACCAAATGACAGTAACATGCACTTATATAATGAAGATATATTATAGTTTTCTCACACATGACAGCGTTCTCAGCCTCTTTAGAAAATAACGGATTTCATACAAAAATTTTACCAACCTAAGACATTCCTGCCCCTGTTCAAAGTGTTTTCTTTGGTCATCTTACTCACCACGCACTTCTCATGATTGTTTGCCTCATTCCCGCAGCCCTCCCAGGCCTTGCAACTCTTTAGTTGCATCCGTTTCGCCATGTTCTGCACGCCAATGCCTCGTCCTTACCGATAGGGCGAAGGAGCTTCATTAAAATAACACTCCCAAACTTGGTCTCGTTTTAACTTGCCCTGCGCCATGTATAAAGGAAAGAATGAGTGAATAAACCATCAGATCGAACACACACAACAGTATTCCAGACTTGTTCTGTCGGTGGCTATATGCCTGCAGTATTGCGTGCTCAGAAGTTTCACTTTCATTCTTCTGTCTGCTGCGCCTTCCCTCCTCCTCAAACTTAGATTTAAATTCCTTTCTTTTGAGTTGCAGATCTAGTCCACTCCAAACAAATCAAAACATATTGTCTAACTTTCTTGGACTTGGCACTGAAGGGGGTATTTGATTCTGTATTTCAGTTAGGTTTGTAGAACAATAGGATTAAGGAGACTTTTTCTTCAACTCTGGTTTCAAGTTGTAACCATTTCTTGTCTGTGATGTCATAGGCCAGGGACCTCTGCGGAGGTCAATATTCAAGTTTAGCGATAACTGCGTAAGTAAAGCGAGCTTCTGTGATAATTTAGGAGAGAAACTGCCCACTAATCCCTACAGAAACCTCTGGAAGAGCATGGCAATTGTGAATGTTTTTACACTATACAGCCTTTATCTACTGCGTTAAACAACTCAGCATATTTATCTCATGATGGAAGAACCTTTGGATGGAAATATCAACTTTCTTACCTCTAAAAAGCAGTTGATTGAAGAAAAATCCGATTTAAATAAAAAAAAAACCCGATTTTTTTTTTATTTCTTTGTTTCTCTTTAAACAACATTGAATTCTCTATCCACCCTGCTCTGCCTCTTCAAAGGTGTATTGGGATCTCTCGCTACACAAGAATAGCTTTCAAATTGTAGAGGAGAACACAAACTAAAGACATTGATGTCCAATATATTGCATTGAGTGCCTCTTGTTTTTCCCTAAAGAGATACAAGTAATATGTAATTTCTTACCCTCCTTGGCTATTTCAGCTTTCCCCTCAGTAACTGCGACCAGATAAACCCACATCTCCCTGAGGGCTGTTGTTTTCAATAGAATTAACAAGAGTGATTCTCACACAAGGTCCACAGTGTCAGTCAGTCTCGTCATTTTCTGCTCAGACAGTAAAAAGCTGAATATAGTCTACAAGCGTAAAACAGCTCTGAACTAGGGCTTTTTGTTTTTGTGGGGACAGATAAGAAAGACCTTTGGGGGAGGGGAAAAAGTAGTTTTGTAGGTAAGCTCATCTAATCTAATTAGCATCTGAAAAGCACGAGTTTATGCTGCTCTACAAGCACGGAGCTTTGCAAATTAGTCTGAATCCAGGAAGTGGACAGAGAATTTCTTTCATGCACTCTTTAAACCCGTGGGGGAGACAACTCCCTTTATGTTTATATAATTCACTTTCTAATGTACACTTCTGATATTGCAAAACGATACAGACCCATCCATGAGTTCGGTGACCACAGTCCATTGCTTCCGGTCCTCCATGCTTATCTGGTGCCCACTTCCTAACGTCAGCATGCTGTAAATCCCATCTTTCCTACGAAAACTTGATGTAGACCGACAAATCCTTTCACTCACAAAGCATAGAATTGAGGTAGCAGGGTAAAGCAAATGATTTTGAAATTATTTCTCTAGAAAAGATTTTGCAACAAATCGTAATTCGATATCCTGCCGTGTCTTTACCGTGCACATCAAATGATCTGCAGATTTTAATCCCACAGCCTGTCGTTTTCTGTTGTGAAAACCCTGCAGATATTTAGTGTATTTTTCCCATTTAATTCTACAAGGTAGTTAAAATCTGCACAAAATTAAAATAACATCTGCAACAACTATATACTCTTCTTTCATTGTGAATTTAGCTGCAGATATTTTGCTGCCGAAAATCCGCAGTGGACCCTACATTTATGAAAGTACTCAGTTTGCAGTCTGTGCATGGTTGAATATCCTCTCTTAAAGAGGTGTTCTCATCTCGTTCGACTTACGTCTTTAAACAGTTATAGACGGATATAAGATCAAAGACCCTTACTCACATACCATTGCTGCTCTCCAGTCTTTGCGCTAATTTCGGAACTAGAGCATTTCTTATCCCCTGCTTGTTTACACAAACTTCCCTAGGGTGCTGACCACCTCTATGCGTTAGCAGCCCTGGCCTGGATGGCGAGGTCGTTCCCTGCTATGTCTTTTAGTCGCAGAGGAGCTAGTTTGTTTCCTACTGAAAATTTTAATCCTTTAGACCTCTGTAGCCTTCTGTCCTGCAGTTAAAAGCCTTCCATCACCAATGTCCTTGTAACCGACTCAGCTTGGATGGGTAGAGCTGCTAATGTCAGTTCTACTGCTCGACAAAACACCCACAGCCTGAACATGAAGTGGGAGTCTGAAGCTGGATGTAAGGAGTAAATCATAAGAATACCCCTCGTATATTGCTACTCCAGCCCTCCATGGTGCGAGTGGTCCTGTATAAAAGAGGCTTTTGTCAACCTACTTTTTCTTTATTCTTGTGTGGCAGGAACTTTTGCATGTGTACAGATCTCTATAAAACCTATTCAGATGCACTGAAATTTTGGCCGCAAACTTACAATCTATAGACATAACTTAGAGCGGGTGCGGCTATTTATAAGGATCATGCTGGACACTCAGGCCATTCCTGCGGGCATTTCACCGCTCACCATCACGTCCATTATACACCTCACACTGTATACAACGACTGCTAAAAATGTTAGCATCAATACAGGAAACGAAGCCGGGGGCTGCACCAACATAGAGATACATAGGATTGTGCTCTTTCTATCACCCTGACAAGTGGACGACTCGAGGGCTTAAATGTAGTGGTGCGTTTTTGCAGATGGCCATGCCAGGCTCTTCTTTAGTAAACGGTTACTGAAAACTCCCCTCTGTCTCTGGCCTGACTAATGTTCGATTGTCTGCCACCATCTGTCAGCTATTAACAGAATATACACGAACATTTTATTGCACATTGCTCTGCTGAGAAACGAGCTGCAGCGCGAAGGGTTTAAATGCCTAAAATTTTGCTTAGACATCAATCGCCTTATTTTGAGTAATACTCGCTGTATTTTTTTTTTTTTTCTCTCCTTTTTTTTTTTGCTTCATAATTTGCAGAGAGCTGCAAATGTCAGTCTTGATGTACTGCCTCTCGAAATTAGTCCAATAGAAGCAACACAAGCTAAATTGCTTCTTGTGGCACGAAAAAACAAGCACTGCTATAATCATGGACATAATACTGGGGTCAAGTGATTTTATGGATTTGCCAATCTAGTAAGTACTGCATATAGATTGAAAATGATTACTAGGTCACTAGTGCACCAAAAATTTTATTTGCAGCCTCAGGGCATCTTTTGAAATGTGCAACAAAATAAGAACCCTTGAACCTGTTTTGTCATAGTGCAAGCTCGGTGGATGACAGGGGCAGCCCGGCGAGTCTCATTTAAATGCAAATGACCTTGTCAAAGATTTGCATTCCGAACTGCCATTTTATAACATCCCAAAGTACCCTCTTGCGAGGGTTTATCTAAAACTACGTTGCCAAATAAGGGACATGAAAATAAAATTACTTCAACATTGTGGGGTTTTTTCATCTTTTTTTTTTTTCTCTCCTTTTTTCATTTTATTATTTGAAGCTTGAAGCCGAAGCCATTCCTGAAGTGTCGGAAAAGTACGAGATCACCTCTGTGCCGACGTTCTTGTTTTTTAAGGTAAGGAACGTGGCTTAAATGCATAATTTATGTGTGTATGTATAGACCTATAATAAATGCGTGTATATTTTGTGTGTGCCTATGTAATGCTAAGCTCGCTTCAATATGTTTACGGATATTCCCCCCCTCCCACGTAATGTATTTTTATAAATGCATGACTATTGCAGGAATACGAGACGTGTAGTTTAACCCCTTAAGGATTGAGCCAATTCTGGCCTCAAAGGGGGCGCCTCAGCACATCTTTTTTTAGTAGCCAATGGTATATAAAGCTAAAATAAAGCTGTTTACATTGTGGGATTCGCTGTTTTTGTTTGTACTTCCCAAGTCGTCTTTAGCTGCCAGCTGGGTCCATCAGTTTCCTAGTTTACTACCTGACTTAGGGACAGACTGACAGCTGTAAAGTCCTCTCTCCTACTTGACCAAATCCTCTTTTATACTGATTTATAATGTATTGTTATCAATTATAATACACGAGTGCTCAAATTGTATGGCTGCATATATTGTCCTATAACATTATACATTTATATTTTTATTTTATTGAATAATTCGTATAATAATAGCTTATAGCACAGATATAGTAAATGCCTGTGACTATACTGGTGTAGCCCCCCCAGCCAACCTAAGCAGATGATGGAGCTGCACATGCTCAGATCATGCACTTGTAGACACAGAGAGGACAGGGGAGTGGACGGCTCGATCTTCAATGCACTTGCATGTCCTCTGTTACAAGGCATTATTGCTAGACCGCTTCAATAGCTACACAGGCGAATATGGAGGATAATGCTTCATATACACAAAGAAAGTAGAGGCTCACTCTTGTAGCAATCAGTATCACCTAGTTACTCTCCAAACGTTTTCTTTGTGCACAGATAACTTCTGATCCACAGCAAAGGATCTCTTGGACAATCCAAAAAAGTGCAGTATGATGCAGTCCAGCAATGTAAGAAACGTTGTAACATAGCACAATCTTTATTCCATAATCTTTGTACAGAGGGTAAAAAACAGCATAGTAACAAAGCTTAGGGGATGTTCACCCGGCGTCTTGCCTCCATATGAACATACGCTTTTCTAATGCGTCTCTGGGTCCATCAGAACAACTAACAATTAGCAGTGAGATTATCACTGCTGGCAATGACGGACAAGCAGCGGTGTTCACATGAGAGATCGCCGCTGCGTGTTTGCATTGCGCCTGTCGGGTCCGTGTTGCGGTCCAAGAAATGACATGCATCATTGCCGGCAGTGATAATCTCACAGCTAATTGTTAGATGCATCTCTGGCTACGTTCTGATGGACCCAGAGACGCATCAGAAAAGCGGATGTTCATATGGAGGCAAGACGCCGGGTGAACATCCCCTAAGCTTTGTTACTATGTTATGTTTTTTACCCTCTGTACCAAGATTATGGAAAAAGATTGTGCTACGTTACAACGTTTCTTACATTGCTGGATTGCATCATACTGCACTTTTTTTTTAAATATGGAGGATAGGCTGGAAGGTTAGTATAGTGATTATTCTCAGGAAGGATTTAAAAACATTATATAATAATGCCATGGGCATAGGGAGACTATTATACATATATGATTACACTGCCCTGTGAACCAACCTACATTTACAGTGATGAGAGGGCTTAGGAACTGAGTCTGCACCATTGGTAGTTGTAACATGCAATGGCAAGGATTGGAATGAACCCTTTAGCGCCTTAGATGCTGTGGCATCTCAGTGGTTGGACGGAGGGCTCCCTCACTCTGTCACACTCCCGCAATGTGATTTTGGGGTGCCGATGGCTTGTCATGGCAGCCGAGAGCCTAATGAAGCTTCCCTGGTTTGCCATCTTTGTACTCCTAGTAGGTCCTACCAGAGTCTTGTGAGTCACGGTTATGCTGACAGGAATTATTACAGTGTATTGCAGTGTATTATATAAATACACTTCAAGATCACAAAGTCTAGTACCCTAGAAGAACTTACAAAAAAATCAATAAAATTGTTGGCACTCGTCTAGTGCAGGTCATTGAAGTGGTAATTCCTATCTCAAATATCCACATAGGTTGTTATGGTTAACCTAAAAGCCTTTCCTTGCCGCGGCTAAAGACAGTGCAGGCCTTCCGATGGTTGATTTCTTTTTATTTCATAAAATGGAATATTTTTGGAAATCCTCCATATCTGCTAGAAAGGATTAGCCATCAACCATCCACTACTGTCATCCAGTTCCCATCTCTGGATGTTTTATAGGGAGTTGTGCCTTCATTCGCCAACATCTAAAGGTTAGTATACATAAGATATATGTATATACACTATCGTTTTGTATTAGTTGCATTACTATGCTAGGGTAGCACTTGTCTCTATTTTCCATTTCTTCTACCTCAAATATTGATGGCCTATCCATAGGATAAGCCTTTAATGTGTAATAGGTGTGGGTTCCATCTCTGAGACCTGCACCTATCTTGGGAACGAGCCCTCAAAACTCTCTGCTCAGAATGGAGAGAATTTTGCACTCTGTATCTTGTTCTGTGGAAGTTACAAGTACAGTCAAACACACCACTGTGGTGTACTGAGAACTCCTATATAAAGTAATGGAGAATTATGTGCAGGCGTGACCAGCTCTCTGTTCTGCATAGTGTCTGATGGGAGCCCGTTACTGTAATAGGAGGGACCCATGCCTATCGCACATCAATGGCATATCCTATCTATATTTGAGATGGGAATACCCCTTTAATATTGGTGGGAATCCATCTATAAGTTCCGCTATTAGAAAGGGCTACTGTGCTTGGCTTGAGAACGGGCTACATACTGTATGTTTCTTAGCAGCTGTGCTAGGCAGTGCAGCTGTGTCCTGCTTACTTGCAATCATTTTTACCCATATACAATGAAAAAAGTGACCCTTAGGGCTTGTTCACACAGAGTTTTAACTCCGTGTTACAAGCGCTTTTTAGATCCGTCTCTGGGACCGACAGGACGGACCCAGTGACTGATCTAACAATTAGCAGTGAGATCATCACTGTGGGCTATGAGGAACACGCAGCGGCGTTCACATGAGAGATTGACATGCAATTCTTTCAAAGATGGAGCCGACAGGCAGAGGGGAAAACGCAGCGGCGATCTCTCATGTGAACGCCGCTGCGTGTTCCTCATTGCCCGCAGTGATGATCTCACTGCTAATTGTTTAGATTCGTCCTGTTGGTCACCGAGACGGATCCAAAAAGCGCTTGTAACACGGAGTTAAAACTCCGTGTGAGTAAGCCCTTAATTGGTATAGATAAAAACATTTAAAAACAAAACTATTACAGTCACAGAGATAAATATGACCTCCGTTTTGGCGTTTTCTTAGAAATAAGTCAAACAAAAAAATATGCAAAAGAAAAAGAAGAAAAGCACTGGACAGACAGCGTGTAGTTATAGCCATTCAACTACATATACCCAACAAGATCTCAACCAGAATTAACAAAAGTATTATTCTAGGCAGACCATATGACATGAGAAACATTGTCACTAAAAACATATCCTAGTAAAAGTGTGCCACATATAATTAATTGGTAATGGATAGGAGAGCAAAGGAGAGAGAAATAACTGACAGGTTTTCCCAGTGCAAAAAATTCTAGACTATAGGGTGCTGCAAAAGTATTTATACCCCTTGAACTGTTCCTCACTTTTAAACCTTACAGCCACAAACCTAAATGTATTTTATTGATATTTTATGTGATAGAGTAACACAAAGTTGTAAGTATTTGTGAAGTGCAAAGAAAATGATATTTGATTTTTGCAAATTAGAGTAAAAGTGTGTGGAGTGTATTCAGCCCACGAGTCAATACCTTGTAGGACCACCTTTAGCTGCAATGACAGCTGCCATCTGTTGCAGTATGACTCTACCAGCTTTACACATCTAGAGGCTGGAATTTTTGCTCGCTCTTCTTTACAAAATAGCTCTAGTTCAGTCAGATTGTTGGTGAACGTTTGTGAATAGCAGTTTTCAAGTCCTGCCACATTCTCAATGGGATTTAGGTTTAGACTTCGACCTGGCCATTATATCACATGAATTTGCTTTGATTTAAACCATCCCATTGTAGAGTCGTTGTCCTGCTGTTACTTACCTCCTTATCAGCACAGGGAGAATGTCAACAAATCACTCTGAGTCATGAAAGCTGCAGGGCTGAGAGGGAGGGGGTGAGCAAGGAGTAAGGAATAAGGGAGCGTCTCAAAACTGAAGTGAGATAATAACAGTACAACAGTGGATTCTCAATACAGCAAGACACAGCCTCATAGACTGCACTTTCTTCCCTGTCCCTTAAAAGCTCATTCATTTTCTCTGTCATCAGATAAGCACAGCCTGTCAGCTCCTCGGTTTTGTCTAGTGGAAGCTTTCAGGTTAAGGGGGATTGAGAAATGCTGTAGCTCTCAGAGTCTTCACTTTTTGAAGACTTTCACATATATTTAGAAAAGTGATTACCCATTTTGGAGGTTCCCACGTCAACATTACATGGTGGCAAAACCCCTTTAATTCTAAGTAGCTTTCCAGAACCTGTTGAAGCGAAGCATCATCACAGCAAAGTGCCATCAGTCTATGGTGGGAGCGCAGTTTTAAGTGAAGGGAATACCTCTTTAAGACCGGAGTGTTCTGAGAGAGACTGGTTTTGTAAGGCATTGTGCTCCTAGAGAGCAGATTGTCCGATATGAGCGTGGTGTTTGATTTCCCATATTTGTAATTAACACTTCTAAGTGGCTTGTCACACGGCGTTTTGGATCCTTTTTAAACGATCCTTTTTTGTATGTTTATAGCAGTGTGTTTGCTGTACTAACGTGCGCAGACGGCTAGGTGTGTGTGTACACATACACACGCTCATATTCAATGAGTTTGTAAAGTATTCATACCCCTTAAACATTTCCACGTTTGTTAAAGTTACAGCCACAAATGTAAATGTGTTTTATTGATATTTTACGTGATAAAGCAACAGAAAGTATTTTTAAAGTGCATTGAAAATAATACGTGCTTTTCCAAATTTTTGCAAATTAAAAAGCCGTGCATATATATATCTGCCCCCCTGTATTCTGAAACAAAGTTTGATCAATTGCCTTTAGAAGTCACCTAATTAGTAAATATAGTACATTTGTAATTTAATCTGTGTAGCTGCAGCTGTTTTGTGAAGGCCTCAGAGGTTCGTTAGAGAACATTAATGAGCAAACATCATCATGAAAACCAAGGAACTTACCAGACAGCTTATAGGGATAAAGTTGTGGCAAAGTGTATTGCAGGGTTATTTTTTTTTATTTTATTTTTTTTAAATAGCCCATACTATTAACATCTCACAGAGCACTATTCAATCCATCATCCATGAATGGAAGGAGTATGGCACAACTGGTAACCTACCAAGACATGGCCGTCCACCTAAATGGACAGCCCAGACAAAGAGAGCACAAATTAAAGAAGCAGCCAAGAGACCCAGGTTAACTCTGTGGTAGCTGCAGAGATCTACAGCTCAGGATTGAGAATCTGTTGACAGGACAACTATAAGAATATATTCACATGGCCTATTGCGGCAAGTACATTTATGCGCCTCAATATGCCTTTGTTAGTGATGTTGAAAGTACGTGCTGGCCAGCACGTACTTTCAACATGAGGCAGCTCTCTGTCTCATATAGCTTTCTAATTCTAAGTGCGCAGGTCACGTCTTTTTATGGGCGTACATTACGTGAGAAATCCGATTTGTAAAATCACCATCGTCTGAATGACAATGGTGAGTTTACTAGTAGCATTCTTTTCACTGTATTTGTGGGCTGTATCTTGGAGCAGTTGCGTGTTGAAACACGCCGTGTAAGCATACCATAAGGGTATTTTTTCGTGTATTTGATGTCCCAAACAATGTTAAAGTACACTTTTGTGGATGGATGGTGCTTAATACAGGATAACCCTGGAGGAAATCCTGTTAGAGGCTACAAAAGACTTGAGACTGGGGCGCAAGTTCATCTTCCAAGAGGACAATGACCCTAAACATACAGCCAAAACTGTACTGGAAGGGTTTACATCAAAGCATATTCATGTGTTATAGTAGCCCAGGCCTAAATCCCGTTAAAGGGGTTGTCTCTTTATGTTAAAGATCTTGCAAAAACAAGTCACTTTGCAATATATGTCCATTAACAATGTCCTACCTATTCTGAGTTATCCCCTCTTGTATGGGCAGCATCAGCTCCTCAGATCGCTATAGCTACAGACCTGTTCAATCTCTCATGATAGGCTGCAAGCACTGGTTGCTATAGCTACAGACCTGGCTTCTACTGCAGCCTACTAGAAGCCAGTAAACTCGCTTCTGGGTTCAAAATGAAACCAAGAAAACAGTACTGAGGTAAGATTAATCAATGCAGTGAGACAACCCCTTTAAGAATCTGTTGCATGAATTGCTGTTCACAAATGTTCACCAACCAATCTGAGCTTTAGCTATTTTGCAAAGAAGAATTGGCAAAAATTCCAGCCTCTTGATATGCAAAGCTGGTGAATACATCCCCAAACAGACTTGCAGCAGTCTTTGTAACTAAAGTTGGTCCTACAAAGTATTGACTGAGTGGAACTGAATACATATGCACTCCACACTTTTCAGTTTTTTAACTTGCAAAAATTTAGAAAAGCACATATCATTTTCTTTACACTTCATTGTGTTTCTCCATCACATAAAATATCAATAAAATACATTTGTTTGTGGCTGTAACATTTAAAAATGAGGAACCATTCAAGGGATATGAATACATCTGCAACTAGCCCTCTATAGATATGTATGTATTGTTTTCCTTTTTACTATGAAAATGCTTAAAAAATTCTTTTTAGATGTTGCCATTTGTGCACATTGTTTAGTGAGTGTAGATCCCCCTCTGTTGGCCATGACCGTTCATAACTTTTTGAGGTGTTCTTTTTGGAACACTGGAAATATTCAGTCATTATGGGAAACCTTTGTAAGAATTCCTTAACTCTTTGACCTCTCTGTGACCGCCACCGTATATGTACGGTGGAGGGTTGGAGAGCCTGGATGGAGCGGGTTTCAGCTGTTATGTGAAAAGTTCTCCGTCAGATTTCAGAGGATAAAAACCACCCACAATCTGATGGAAAACCTGTGCTGTATAGACCTAGCCATAGACTTCAATAGTAAATTTTCTGCCGGACTCTGGCAGGTTTTACAGCCTGTTCCTTTCCAGTACCCGACACTGGAGGTAACTCTGATCCTAGCTGTTTAATCACTTGAATGCAATGCTTAATAGCATCTGATTTATAAAAATAAAACCACAGAAAAAAGTTTTACATATTTGGCATAAATGATTCAAAGTCCAGTATAACATTATTACGGTGTTTATCAAGGGGTTGCTGTTCATTGGTCATGACCGCTTGGGGATGCCACTGAGCAAACATTGATGGCCGATCTTAAAGGGGTTTTGCCAGGAAGGGCCTTATCTGCTAAGAAGCAGAAGTAAACTGAGCTGAGAGAGAGAGCTGGTCAGAGCACAGAGCCATGCATAAGGGATCATGTGCAATGTTCACTCAAATAATCACACTACAACTAGTGGATTCTGTATACAAAAGACAACATATTTCTCCCCAGCTCCTTGAAAGGTTCTTCACGCTCCCTTTCATCAGATAAGAAGTGTGCTCTGCGCAAGACCTGGCCAGCAGCTCCTGTCACTTTGCCTGGTCGTATCTAATGCAAGCTTTTAAGTAACTAAGGTCAGGTAAGGCTGCCTGTAGCTCTCTCAGGCTGCAATTTTTGTAATCACATATATTTAGAAAAGTGATTAAATACCCATTTTGGAGGATCCCACGTCAACATTACATCGTGGCAAAACCCCTTTTAAGCATAGACTGTTCTTCCTAGACAAGCTTTAAGGGAACCTGTCAGGTGATTTATGCTGCCCTATCTTAGAGTAAGCTGAGCACTCAAATATTTAGGTTAATGTGATTTAATAATTCTGACTAGACTCCTTAAAGGGGTTTTGCCATGATATTGAATTGACATAGGAGCATCCCAAATGCAAAATTAAACAAGTCTGTAATTAACAAGTATGTGCCATATTAGAACTCCTGTCGCCTTTCTGTTTCATTTGTATACTGCTCGTTGTCAAGGGTTCCGACCAGCACGTTATTTTCCCCTTGCCTGGCTGTGCTTGCTCAGTTGAATCTTCTCTCCTTGGTGGCCAGGTTTGGGAACCCTCATTGCCACACATGCGTTCTCCCTCACTACCTGGTCATCACATTCTTCCGTAATGTTGCTCCCCGTGCTGCCTTCTCCCAGCAGTGAGGAGTTCTCCTCTGTGGTCATTTTACATTTATGCTTAGCTAGACCACAGAGATCCTCACGCTGGAGTATTCGGCCTCAGGGGCGCATATGAAAAGCTCCGGGATGACGTGACAAAGAGGCGTGGATTTCCAGGGAATTTTTTTTAATTTTTTTAAAGAGGTACAATACGCCCCTTTTTCAGGGCTGGAGCAGAGCAAGGGAACTGGTAAGTAGGAAAAACAAGGTGGTTGTGGTAGAACCCCTTTAAGTTCTAGTAGGAGTCCTTTTTAACCCGCCCACATACAATGATTGACAGCTTTCTATCCATCAGTGTGTTTACAGAGCATACTGTCAATCGCTATATTTGGTGGGGTCAGCAGTACATTCAGTTTCACTTTCACAGATTGTCACAGCTTTTTACTCAGAAATCCAGCATCAAATCATATAAACCTCTATATCACAGAGCTCAGCGTCTCTCCTCTATCACATCCTGCTCTCACATAGGGCGGCATAAACCACCTGACGGGTTCCCTTTAATGAAACTAAAATCTGTTGTCTTAAAGGAACAATTCAGGAAAAATGAACGTACTGTGTTATGTTCATTGCTGTGTCTGAAGAGGTGGTTGCTGAAATATAGATTCATAGAACACCAAGAGCGTCCCTGTGCCATGCCCTCAGGGCCTGCACTATGTATGTAACGGTGTGACTGGGTTGTTCCTTCAAGAACAATACTATAAAGATCCTACGTTGATACGTTGACAATACTTCAGATGTTTGACATTTTGAGGATTTAAGCATGATAGTCATTTGATTGGTATATAGTGAACCATGGTAGTGACTCTGCAGGTGCTTTGTAAATGATTGACAAGTGGGCTCTTTTAATGCACCTCTGGATTTGTATTCTTCTGTTTTCTTGTGTGTTGTTGGTAGTATGTTGTAATTACCCAATACTTTATTTTGTCATTATTTGGTGACATTATTTTGGATGTGGTTATGCAGTATCTGTATATTATTACTTTGGGACTTTATAAAGAGTTGGCTATTATCCACGCATCTACTTTTTGTTAAAAGGGGTTGTCTCACTTCATTGATTCATTTTACCTTAGTCCTGTTTTTCTTGGTTTCATTTTGAATTCAGGGGCGTGTTTACTGGCTTCTACTAGGCTGCAGCAGAAGTCAGGTCTGTAGCTATAGCAATCAGCGCCTGCAGCCTATCATGAGAGATCATACACGTCTGTAGCTATAGCGACCTGTGGACCTGATGCAGCCCATACAAGAGGAGATATCTCAGAATAGGTAGGACACTGTTAATGGACATATATTTCAAAGTGACTTGTTTTTGCAAGATCTTTATTATAAAAAGCAATCTTTGTAGTGAGAGAACCCCTTTAACTTTTTTTTTTGATTGATTGAAGTGATTTTTTAATGCTCTTAGTAACTTTGGGTAAGTATTTGTTCTTTGTCGGCAGTGCGATAACAGACTGGTATACAGCCCCTGAAAGTAGTTTTTGATGCATTAGCTTCTTATCACTCGGATTGTCTCTGTTTCCCTTGTAGAACTCTCAGAAGATTGACAGGTTAGATGGGGCCCATGCACCTGAGTTGACCAAACGAGTCCAGCGCCATGCATCAAATGCTGCTTTCCCAGCTACACCCAAAAGCGCTCCTAAGGAGGACATCAATGTCAGGCTGAAAAAGCTGATCAACGTGGCTCCCTGTATGCTGTTCATGAAGGGATCCCCTCAGGAGCCCAGATGTGGTATGTAAATGGACGGCATAGCATATAGCCTTGTGACACTTTTGTAAGCTCCTGTCCTCTCCTTTACAGTGACTATTTTACATGGGTAGAACACTGGCTTTCTGTGGGAAAACACTTCTTATGATACACAATAATGCCATATTGATTTGTTATGTGTCAGATTTGTTGGCTCGTACCTCTAAGAAACTCACAGACCATAGGTAAATATCTCCTATTACATCGAATATTATTATTTAAAAGTTTTCAACACAAAAATTAAAACCACTGGATCATGATAATGAACAGTAATATGTGGCAAAAAATCTTTCTCCACGTAAACTAAAGGGGTTTTCGGTGACATAAAAAAGCCTCTAAAATATAAAATCAACTCTCCTTTTACACCCACTATATCCTGGTGCTCCCCACTGATAATGTCTTGATCAGTTGTCAGAAATTCACCACTGGGAAAGGCTGCAGAGCCAAACATGACGACATCAAGGGGCAGCAATTATGGTCGCTGGAATTTAGTGGGTTTGAGAGGTGACTTGATTTTTTATTTTTTTTTGTCTTCTGCTTCAGCCTTTCCCTGATCTGCTGAGAGGTCTTGTAATGAAATGGAAAACCACTTTAAGGGGGTGTTCACACACCGGGTTTGGATGATGATTCTGGGCGAGGATTCCGCATCCAAACTGAATGTACAGTTAACACTTTATCCTATGCAAAACCGTCATCATTCAGACACAAACCACTTTTCTTCCCCCTCCCCCAAACAAAAAAACAAAAAAAACAATGGGCATTTGTTTCTTTTCCACAGTCCATAAAAATCTAAAACGGTCACAACTTTTTGAATGGGTTAAAAAATGTCTTGGTCCTGATCTCCCAAAATAGACTGGTCCTTAAGGGGTGTTAGGATGTATCTTTGTAGATTTATGAACAATTTCAAGTTCATATTCGATAATGAGTGAAGATAAAATTTATAAAGCTCTACAAAAACTGTGTTACAGTCTATGCCAAGTGCAAACATTTCCTGGGGAAATTGTGAGATTTGTCTCCGCGTCTAATACGAGCAGTTATTCATCTTTCTTAGTTTCAATGCAAAAATAAAAGTATGCTGCAGTTCTGTCCCAAAGCACAACATTTACACTGTGCCGCATTAACCCTTAAAATTGAAATCCAGGCCATCAATCTTCTCAGTCTTCATGCCGTCACCTAGAGCTCACACACAGCTAGGTGGTGGGGCCCGGTACAGTAAAAATGATTGAATGTATTGGAAACAGAATAACCAAAAGCAATCAGCCCTCAGCTATTTACTAATGAACTCCCAGATGAATGACACATTTCAGGATCTGTGTTTTTCTCCGGGCTGTACATGAACTTAACACTTGAGTAGCAGTAGAGAATAAATAACGCCGTGCACATCACACACCTCCAGCGCATGCAGATCATGGCAGCACTGCATCAGTGCTGGAAGGGAAAGCCATTTTATAGCTAAGGCTATGGGAGTGGAGGTCACACAGAGGCTATTCACATACAGGGTCTGGGCAGACAAAGGCCTTCATAATGAAAAAGCCTGATTTATGTTACAATGACAGAGGATAGCCATTAGCTCATCATTAGCATTGTTAACGGGAACCTGCACCCCAGAGCTTAGCTGGGATTTTATACCAATGCAAAGATTACTCATTGATCAGATGAATAGTTAGTGCTCTACTGGCTTTATCAGGATGAACTAGATGGTAAAATTATGGGAAAAAATTGGTTATTGTATGATAAAAGTTCTGAATCTGTTATAATCTTTCACCATTTTAAGACCTTCATTTGCTGTTGCTGAATGAAAACTTTTCTGGTTTACACCTAAAGATTAAGAGTTTTTTCCTCTCTGGATTTCAGTGTACTTCCCATGGCCTCCTGTGCTCAGTGGGCAGTACCTGCTCAAATGATTAATAAATCAAGCCATCAGCTTTGTGGTGGCATCATTACTTAGCTGGTCTGAACAAGTAGAAACTACTGGCAGCAGCACTGGGACTGCGTGAAGCTCTGTGCGCCGGCTACTGCAGCTATGTGCTCTGCAGTCCTGACAAGACAGCATAGACTTAATGAGCTAAGAGACTGAGAGGTGTGAACCAGCCACCCAGCTCCCTCCTGCTGATAAGACCTAGCAGGGAGTGATGTCACAAGCCTGACCACTGCTAGAGCACAGAGGTGGTTGGTAGTCATAAAATCAGATAAAATCAGATTAGAATTGTATTTGGTAAGTTTACTCACCTTTGTTTTCAGGTTTCATTCATTAAGGGTGCTGCTATTTTCAGCACAGTATTCTCGCCAGTCACTGCAGCGGAGTAATAAGGGTAAATCTGCCAAAAACCCTTGTCGAGAAGAAATAAACACACTAATAAGTATACCACCACGCTATATAGTGGCACTAGAAAAAAACTGCCAAAGTAGCACCAATATAAATCCTCACACCTATAAAAATGGCACCAATATACACACCTATGAGGATAGCACCAGTATAGCTATACAAAAACTTGCGTTCTCATTCAGCAAGAATCCATACTGCAAACCTTCTAGTGACGTACCCACCTGCTGGCTGTTAGCTATATCTTTGTAGTTCTGTGTTTATGCAGTCCTACCTTATTTTGCTCTCCCTTGCACCACTGTGACCATGTACTGGCGCTCTGGCCGGTAGCATCCATGTCTCTCGCTGGCAAAACTAGTGGTGACGTCACCTTCACTACGGGACCCTACTAGCTACCAAACATGAGAACATGTTTATGGAAAACAGTGGGTGGCCTCTTGATGATTATTATTATTATTATTTATTTTAGAGCGCCATTAATTCCAGGGCGCTGTACATTTAAGGGGAATTACATACATAACAAATATTGAACAAATACAATGGTGACAAAAATGACTAGTAACTGAAACAGAGAGGAAAGAGGACCCTGCCCACGAGGGCTTACAATCTACATGAAATGCTGCTTCTATCCTGCCATGTCACTGCATGCAAAAACTGAATTCACTGTCTGCAGGAGCTCCCCTCATATTAGATAGAAGAGCAAGAGCATAGGGGGTGTCAAAAATGTACAACCCCTTTTACTCAGTAGATAGGACTACAATCAGAATAACAGTGACAACATGATATAATGCATACTGCCAATGGAGTACTCCAGATTACCAATGTATTCAATGCAGTAAAGAACCAAACCATCTGTATTGAGACTGGATTTACTGTCTTTCAGGCTTTAGCAGACAGATTCTGGATATGCTTAACAAGCATAAAGTCCAGTTTAGCAGCTTTGATATACTGTCTGATGAAGAAGTACGGCAGGGACTGAAAACCTTTTCCAATTGGCCTACTTATCCCCAGTTGTACATCAATGGTGAGCTAATTGGAGGGCTAGACATTGTCAAGGTGAGCTGCAGCACAAGCATCTTCATACTGCTGGGAAACAACGGTCAGGTCTAACCAGTGTTCTTATCTCTAGGAGCTGGAAGCATCAGGGGAGCTGGCAACAATGTGCCCCAAGGCCCAGAGCCTGGAAGACAGGTAGGATGTATGCTTATCCATAGCATACTGTGTATAATGTTATACGGCATACATGTATATGAGAGTATAGTGCCACCACAGCTTTGACTTGCGCTGAATTTATATATATATATATATATATATATATATATATATATATTATGTATTATCAATCAGTGGTTGATCCTGATAGAATGTATCTGTAGCACAGAGGAGGGGGTGATGTCTTTCAAATAACCTATGTTTGAGAAAAACATATTGAGATGTTGCCCACGTGGTCACCGCTTTGCCACTAACCCAAGTTAGAGTAGGGAGGCTGTTCTCTAGCCTTAAAATATTGAGATTTGAGGTCATCTCTGAATGAGGATCTGATGGAGGCGACACTGTTTTTCAGAACAAATTCATAGTCTCCACAAATGTTATTCAGTACGTTTTTGTTGAAAACTTTTTTTCCCCCACTTACTGCAGGGTTTTGCATATTTACAATTTATTCAAGATTTTTGTGTTCTAAAGTTGTATTCCAATAAATATATTTTATGTTCTACCTAAATAGCTTGATTATTGTATCATAAGGGGATAAAAAGTCTGATGTTAGCATTTTATTACAGTAACGTGATCACTTAAACATGTACAGAACCAGCTGGCACTAGAACACATACTTCATGGATCATTCAAGCTGCATTACTACATATTTTTCTACATGTATAAAACAGGTATTTAGTGCACATTTTGATCAAAATGTGCATGCCCACCTTCCATGTCAAGGTAACCTCATCAGGTAGCTCCCTACTTTTAATGTCTCTCAATGGGGCGTCATCCACTTTGGCCGTGCTCTCCACCCGTCTGCCTGCCTGAGATCCTTATAAATCAATGTAAATGGAGCCTGTTGCCCTGAATGTATGTCAGCTTTGACTCCACTGAGAGGCATTAGAGTTGGGGACCCACCTGATCAAGTTACCTTGATGTGGTAGGTGGCCATGTACAACTTTATTAAACTGTGCATGACCATACACATACCATAGGTCTCTCTTTTAAGGATTATTCTAAGTAAACCAAGACCCCCATGTTTCAAGGGAACCCATGCCAGGTGATTTCTAGCCATATTCTTCAAAGCAATATAGTTGGCAGATTTTTTTTTTTTTTTAATCACCATTGCTGTATCAAGAAAACGTCTGTATAACTTCATTTTAAAGGGACACTGCCATCAAAAATATTTTTTTCACATATTAACAAGCAGTATTTGACTATTTAGACTGTTTACATATAGTTATTTGTGTAAAAATTGGGTGATGGTTCCTTTTTTTTATATACAGGAAGTCCCCGGGTTACGAACAGGACAGGGACTGTAGGTTCGTTCAGTTGAATTTGTATTCAAGTCGGAACAGGTATATTTATTAAAAGTAACTCCAGCACAAAAGGTTTATTTTTATTTTTGGATAGTGCAGGGAAGGGTTTTTACATTTGTTTTGCTGCCTGGGCCCCTGTTAAGAAGATTTCACCTTACTTTCACCTCTTGTGCTGCTGTGGCATGCTGGAACTTGTCATTCCACAGCTACTATTTGCTGTGGAACATGGAACTACAAGTGCCAGCATGCATAAGTCTCCATTTGTAACTAGGGGACAGATGTAAGTCGGAAGGGTGTAAGTCGGGGACTGCCTGTATGTATTTATTTTTTTAACATTCCAAATGTACTTTAATCCTGGTTTGTCTCTGAGGTCTGAAAGCACAGCAGTGAAAATTGCTTGACGATTGTCTTGCAGGCCCAGTAAGAGTGATGAGCTAAGGAAATATCAGCAGGACTTGTGTGAAGAAAACTGTAAACATCCCAGTGCAGAAAAACATTAACCCATTATCTTTAGATGTATTGCTCTTTTCACTGCTTTTTCAGTCTAGTCTAATCTTTTCTAGACCTGTCCAGAGAACAACATCTATGGCCAAATTAAAAGAGGTTTTGCAACTTGGCAAAGTGTCTTCTGAGGCCAGTTTGTAGTTTTGCTATGAGCCGGCCTCAGAGGACTGGGAGATAGTAGAGCCATCAGCCAGTAAAATGAAAGGAGGAGGAATCCGACTAGCATTAGGGGAACTGTGTTTACAGAAACAGAATATAAGGGATCCTGTGAAAACAAGACAGCTTTGCTAATGACATCCAATTTAAAAGTGGCTTGTTTTCGCTGTCCCCTTATTCTGAAGACCATTTAATGAAATGATCCACCCACTTTAAGATGTATGGTGTAGCTTAAGAAAAAAAAAAAGGACTCTAGTATCGAGTTCCCAACAACCTTGATGGAGCGCTGGGGTCTTTCTCCATCTTTGCTATCAGAAGTAGATAGGCATGGTGATCCTCTGCAGAATTTACCGCCAAAGTATCTCTGGCTACGCTCTCTGAAACGGTGTGCCTCCTATGAAAGTCACAATGCCCCTTATGTCAGACATAAAGCTCTCCATGAAAGATTCAATATGCCATTGTGATGGGCAAACCTTCTTCTCCGAATAGTCTGCCTTTTTTTGGCATGTTATGCTTATGTTCATTGTAGTAACTACTTAGTCATTTAAGAAGCCACAATTGCTCCCCTCCTGTTCTTTTTAAATTGTGCCTGTATCAAAAAAGACATTGAAGGTAGATATTGGACACTGAGGGTTCAACCTTTCATCGCCATTTTGTTTAGACACCTTGTCTCTAAAAAAAACAAGCAAATTAAATGAATAAAAAATACTGCATTTTTGTTTTTCAGACTTAAGGCACTTATTAATAAAGACCCAGTCATCCTTTTCATGAAGGGAAACAAACAGGTATGAAATATATTTATTTTAAAATACATACATACTTCTACACAATGGTCCCTCGGCATACAATATTAATTGGGCCCAAGACAACCGTTGTATGCTGAAACAGAAAGTCTTACTTAGAAGAAGCTGCTGGAAGCTGAATATCACTTTCTGTGTTAGGGCATGTCCCCACTGCACAGGTTTTCGGCCGGTTTTTCAGGCGATTTGCGTTTTTGCAGACCGTTTGAAAAACCGGCCGAAAATGAGTCCAATGGGGCGCTATGGAAAACCCATGCAGCAGTCCCCACTGCACGGGTTTTCTGCCTGCGGGCCTCCTGAAAAGCATTGTACTTGCACATTCTTCCGTCTAGTTTTCGGATGGAATATGTGCAAGTGAATGCAAAGGGGGAGGGATTTTCTCCCCTCATCGCGGAGAAAAGCCCCCCCCCCCCCTGCGGCCGTGGGGATGGCCGCAAAACAGGACACATACCGGTTGGATAAATTTGTCCCTTGCCGTGGGGTCGCACACTTACGGAAAGGAGCTTCTTTGGGTCATGTACTTTATGTACAATGCACCAAAAAAAAAGTTGTTCTCACCTGGTGTCCGAAGGAGCTGCTCATCCAGGTACAAAACGTGTAGTACCACACTGTACTGTAGAGAGGCGCTACTATGCCACCAATTACTGTATGCACTTCACTAATACAGAGGTTTTACAAGTAAAGTGTTCATTATTGGTTGGATCAGTGTCTGCGACATTGTATCTTGCAAACACACACAACATAAAATGTCCCAGGAACGACCATTACATCTTGTATATCCTGAGGCCACTGTAACCTGAGGGATTACTGATATGTGTATATATATGAAACTAAAATCTAACCTCTATTTATTTTGCAGATGGCTAAATGTGGATTTAGCAGACAGATTCTAGAGATCCTGAACAACACTGGGTATGTTGTATCCACCAAGCTCTTGGCTGTGAGTTGTGACATATAATTGACGGGCAGTGTTGTAAACACTATTGTTCAGCCATGATTTTTGGAGATCTGCCGCCTTTGTGTCTTGAAGTCTTCTATCTCTGTAGGTGCCTGGGTGTAGTTTGAAACACTTCTGTTGTTTTAGTGTTTTTGATTTGTAGTTTGTTCCATGCCATTTATTTCACTGTGGTACATTATGTTGCATTGGAAAGTATTTGTAGAATACTCGGCGCACCAATTTTGTTCATTGGTTGTCTCTTGATATTGCAGCGCGATCCCATTTACTGCTGCATTATCAGATAGAGCTCATGACATGAGTGATAATTTTTCTGTAAAATCGTAGACCCATATGTCTTACCTCTTACAACCTCTATGTAGAAAAAGAAATCCAGCGTTGGTTGATAAATTTTAAACCAGTTGCTGTGTTACAATATATAGCAAGCTGATCAAAATCAGATCAATACTGACTTAAGTTTTGATGAGTGTTTTCAGGAAAAGATGAAGGGCTAGAGATGAGCTGACCAGAATAAATCCTAAATGGTGTTTAGCAGCCTGCAATGTATTGAAATGTATGCAGTCTTCAGATATAAAATGGTTAAAATGTTTGTGTAACAATTGCAGATAGGTGTCTCTTCACATAATATATCAGGGGAGGAATAGGCTAAACTCTACTGCATGGCAATTTAAGATGTGATATTGTAATGATTTTTCTTTTCCTTTTTTAGAGTAGATTATGAAACCTTTGACATATTGGAGGATGAGGAGGTGAGAAATGAGCACAATACATCTTCATATTAATAACCCAGGCCTATGAAAAAAAACGCAAGTTTTGAAGCACCTTTTATGGGTTAAGGGCCAAAATAAGCACCCTAAAAGGTTAACATACTTTGTATTAGTGTTCCTGGAAGTAGAAGGTTGTAAACAGAAGACTGAAGAGATGTGGTGCTAAAGTTAGGACTGGGGGAAGGTGAGTATAGTTTTTTTTTTTTTTTTTATGGGGAGACCCAGGGGCATTATATATTTTTGTAATGACAATCAGCGGGCTCATGTCAGCACAGTTTGTTTTGGTGATTTTTATTCTGGGAATTATAATGTATATACTGGACACTATAGAGTAACCTGATGTCTGAAAAATAAAAGCTGATCATACATGTTAGATGAAAGAGAAAAAACAAACATGGCATGTTGGGTTTTAGAAAGCGTGATCCTTTAGTCTTGATTCTTTAGGGGGGGTAGGCTGATGCCAGAGGCTATAACTGCCTAAAAAGACTGTCTAGTATTAGAATTCCATGACTGGGTCTTCTCCCCTCCCCCTCTCTCCCAGAAACCGCACTTCACCTGTTCTTGGGGTAGCGTGTTGTATTACAGCTCAGCCCAATTCACTAGCGAAGATGAGCTTTCATTCCAAATACAACCCATGTACTGGGGTGATACAAATTCTTAAAGTGGCCATTTATTTCAAATGCTGAACTATCCCTTTAAAGGGGTTTTACCACGAAGTAAAATTGACGTGGGAAGCTTGCAAATGAAATAACAAACATTTTCAACATTCATTATTATTAAAAATTCTGGACCGTTTTTGTCTTAGCTGCTCCTTTAGGGATCCATTGTTTACAGCTCATCTCCAGGGGATACGACAAGGGCTGAGAGCTCCTCAGTCCTGGTCAGACATGCTCAGACATCAGTTCTCCTCTCAGGCAGCTACTGAGTGTTCAAACCCCAGGTGCTGTCATTCTACTCCTGTCCTCCTTATTAATTAGTCAAACAGTGCAAATGAATAAAAAAGAAACCTCAATTAAGTTTTTTGCATTAATAAAGAGAAAAAAACACAGGTTTGGTTCCTGCAGGGATTTGAACCTAGGACCCTTGTGCCTGGAGGCAAAAGTTTTACCTCTCAGCTACTCACCATGCTTTACATAAACAGTCCTTTCTTTGACTACAGAGAGGAAAGGCACGGTGATGTCATCCTGCTGGGTCACATTATATACAATTTAAACAAATCACACACGCCTCCTTCTGAGCACACAGCTGAAGAGCTGGATGCAGGAGGTATGAAATGAGATTGTGGCAGAACCCCTTTAAGTGCATGGTCAGGTTAACATTCCACCGCATTGTAGAAGTTCAGCTGGCCAGCTTGTTGACTGTTTCCAATAACAACCAACAGTTTGTAGATGGAGCTCTGTAGTATAATACAAGCAGTAAATTAGCCTCACTACAATGCAAGTAATATATTTACAAATTACTAAACTTTTTTTTAATGTAAATTAATTGTATCAAAACTGTAAAATAGTTTTGAACTTTTTGTTGTAATTACTTCGTTGTCACCAGACTTGTTCAAGAAGAGATTTCTCGTCAATATCCTTGGGGGACACAGCACCTTGGGTATAGGCCCTTGCCCTAGAAGGCTGACACTAGGCAGAAACAAAAAGTGCAGACCTCACTAATTTGGTCCCCAGCTTTTTCCAGGACCTAGACTGCATCTTTTCCCACCCCTGTAACACCACCTGGCCCCTTAGACGATGTTCACACGGCTTATACACGCCGTAATTGCGGGACAGATTTCGCCCACAATTACGGCGTGTTTACGGGACGGCAGCTCGCCAGCCCCATAGACGGCCATTATCCACGGCGCGTATCCCGCCGGGATAATGTGTGTGTCACTTTCTCCCCGCGTATTCGCCGAGCGAGGAGGGGAGACGGAATCCATAGTTCTCTATGAGAACTGTGGATTACAGTAATGCCTGGGACGGATTTCAGTCGTATTGCAGCGCAGTACGGCAAGCAATATGGCTGGAATCCGTGCCCAAAATAAGCCGTGTGAACGAGGCCTTACCCCTTCCCAGGTCTGCAGGACTGCTACCTGGGTTTCTCTATACACCTTCACTAAATTTTACTAAATCCATACCCTGGACTTGACTGACGCAAGCCTGGGTTGTAAGATGCTTCAGGCAGTGGTGTGCTAGCTGATGCGCTCTGCTGCCTTTTTTTTTTTCTTACTAGATTTTTTTCCACCCTCTGGGGCTGCTTTTGGACATTCCAGAGTGCTGTGTCCGGCAATGATATTGACGGGATAATTGGATATTTGTACTTAACATAAATTCCCTTTCTTGTCTGATTCATTGGGGGAGACAGCTCCCTCCCTTTTTGTTTTTGTGCTGATATTCTCTTCCTGGAATTGGACTGTGGTTTTTCCTTCCTGCTACTGTTCTTGCACCAACTGAGTGCCTGATGTCGGTAGGAGGGATACAGCCCACCTAGCCGGAGCCAACACTTTCTTTACGCCTAGTGTCAGCCCCGTAGGGCAATGGCCTGTACCCAAGGTCTTGTGCCCCCAATGAATCAGACGAGAAAGGGATTCTACTGTAACTTCAAAAGTTCAATTTTTCTTTAATTTCTTTTTTGAATACTGAAACACTAGATAACTCATTGACTCTGTTAATAGCATTTTAACCCACTGTATGAGGTATTACACAACTATAGATAAATAGTAGAGGTTCTGTAATCTTCAGCATTGGGGTCTGGGCTTCATGTCAGTCCAGTACTCAATAGTCCCGGTTTAGGTTGGGCAGTATTTCACTGGCAATAAAATAGGCAGAGGCTATGCATTTAACACATACAACTATGGCATTTTGGTATAATTTGCATTTGGTCTGTTAGGCTTGATGCTCTTTAATACTAGACTGATGTTGCACTGGTTCATCTTGTGTAGTAGCGAAAGTTCTGACTTCTGTTTCGGGTGAATACAAAAAAAAAGGAATTCTGGTGCATCTTTTCGTAGAACTAAGTGTTGTGCTGTTCCTGTTCTATTCCTGCTGAAAATGAATAAATTGACAACCGGTTGTTAAAATTTCCCTTGTCGACAAGGCTTGCCCCTAGATTGTCCGGTCAGTGCTGACATTGTGTATAGTTTTTTTTCAGACGGTCCTTTGATGAAAAGCATGGTAACAGCCATGTGTCCATTTATTCATACATTTTCACAATGCAGACTTTTAAGAAATACACCTGTCAGGAGAGTGGATGTATCCTCATTATTATTATTTATTTTAGAGCGTCCTTGATTCCAGAGCACTGTACATTCAAGGTGGTTAAGCAAATAACATTGGTCAGACAATTACAAAGTGACAATAAGTAACTAACAACTGGTACAGAGGGAGAGAGGGCCCTGCCTGTGAGGGCTTGTAGTCTACAAGGAAGGTGGGAAGAGACCGAAGGTGACGGGCAGACAGGTTGGTGGGGTGGAGCGGTTAATGTTGATCCTGGAGAGAGAGGTTTTCAGGTTACATTTGAGGCTAGTGAGAGTGGGGGAGAGTCTGAGGTGTTCAGGCATTGACCTACATCGTTTTGAGAGAATTCAGAGTTAGTGAAGTGGGCTAACCTGTTAAGGTGCCTGATCTCTTGGCCATACTGGGGAGCGATTACAAAGAGCACCTCTTGCCCTGGTGGACTTGTATTGTCTTGTCCTGAATTCTACATAGAAATTTTGCAACTCGTAGCTTCATTTCCTCTATGAAAAGGGTTCATGGAAATTAAACACATACCGACAAGTTTCCCTACAGATTATTAATTCCTGCATTAGCATGAGTTTGAGTGAAGGTACTGGCCATAGTTTACCTGTGTTCTCTTTTATGTGGATTATAAAATATCTGTTTTTGTGTAAATTGTATAGTAACCAATATAGCTAAACTGCATGTATTCAGGTAACACCACATAACTGACTCACCCTTTTGAGAAACATGTTCAAATGCTTCAGATTTCATGCAGAAATTTCTGTTTTATGTATCTGAATGGGGTGTGTAAAGTTATTTTATGTGCGACAAGAAGGACATCATTCAAAGGTATGGAAAGGATTTTATGTCTCCGAAAGCTAGCTGATGTAAGCACTACCACAGGGCTATGTCACCTGTCGCCCAGCTTTTCCAGAAATGGACATAACCAGACAGCAGTTAATATAAACCATCTTCTGTAAGAGCTACTGTAGATATTCTATCACAGAGGATTTTTGTTCTTCAATCTAGGATTAAAATTCAATTTCAATATATTAGATCATTGTGTAATTTTGTGAAGGTAGAATTGATTTAAGCTGGCTATGGGCTGCATTCCTATTCTGTTGTTTACTTCTGCCTGTGTATGTATATAAAATGAAAATGTTTATTTCTTATTGGGTATTTTATTCATTTGTTTTTAAGGTTCGGCAAGGATTAAAAACATATTCGAACTGGCCAACATACCCACAGCTGTACGTCAAAGGAGAGCTTATTGGAGGCTTGGACATAGTCAAGGTAACCAATGATGACATGCATTAAATATGAAATGGTTAAAGCAACTATTCCCAATTCCTTTTTCTTTTTTTTACCATGAGATAACCTGTGGAAACAATTTTCCCATTTTGATGAACCCCTCTAATTACGGATCAGTAATTTCTATCACCATGATATAAGTTGGATTTACTGAGACTGGAATTTTAGATACCACCTCCAGATAAGGTTTGCTCACTTCTAAAGAAAAGTTGTGGTGAGCACTGCAAAAGCAGCAAAAAAGTAGCACATTTTTGTGCAAATGATAAATTCTCCGGTAAAGTCCTCGTCTGCTGCTGTGTAACATTTGGCCAAATATGCCTCTGTCTGCAAACCTCAAACTGGACACTAGGGAACGCTAGGTTAAGTTGACATGCTCCAGAACAACTAGCTATTAAACACATCAGTTATTGTGGTTCAGTTCCCAAAACAATAGTTCAGTGCTTAGGCCCCCAGACCACCTTTTCTGGCTCTATAGTTTCTATTTGTCCCTTCTCACAAGTGGAAACACCATTATGCCTAAATGTGGTGTTCTTACTGCAGATAGACATAATGGCACATCTAGTGTTTGGCACTACCCACGAGCTGGGCCAAGTGCCATCTTCAGCAAATGTCATCTGTAATATACAGCTCTCATCCTGCTGCAATACAAAGATCAGAGGTTCCTCCAGCCCTGGTAGTTTACCTGCTTAAATTCTGAAGGTGGCTCCTTCTTTCGTTTAATTGGTGTCCTCCAATGTAATTATGGGACGGCAATTTGTTTTCATGGCAGCCAGAAGCTTGGTAGACTGCAGTGCTTTTAAGTGCTATGTACTTATAAGCATCATATAAGCTATGGAAGGTATGTATGTATGTATGATTTTTAAATAATTTATTTGCATCATATTGCATGAAATAAGTATTTGATACAATAGAAAAACAAAACAGAACTTAAGATTCGGCACAGAAACCGTTATTTGATATTACAGAGGTCAGACGTTTTCTGTAGGTCTTGACGAAGTTTGCACACACTGCAGCAGGGATTTTGGCCCACTCCTCCATATAGATCTTCTCCAAATCTTTCAGGTTCCGGGGCTGTTGCTGGGCTGCATTGAGTTTCGGCTCCCTCCCAAAGATTTTTGATTGGGTTCAGGTCTGGAGACTGGCTTTGCTACTCCAGGACCTTGAAATGCTTCTTACGGAGCCACTCATGAGTTGCCCTGGCTGTTTGTTTTGGGTCATTGTCCTGCTATAAGACCCAGCCATGACCCAACTTCAATGCTCTTACTGAGGAAAGGAGGTTGTTGGCCAAAATCTTGTGGTACACATCTTTATTGTGGTCTAAGAATGATTTCAACAGTTCATGCATTTATTCGGAACTTCCGCCTTGACAGTGGACGATTTCAGCTCTTGAAGCTGCAGAACTGTGAATGCAGCTCTGAAATATGCAATGGCTATAACTCATGTTCAGCACAAGATAAGTAATGTTGCAAAGTTTACAGAGTGACTTAGCTTTTATGTAGATTAAATTTACTTGTTATCAGTTGAATGTACAACAGTGCTGCATTTTTCTATCATGAGAACATGCATTGCCTGTTATAGTGGTGTATCTGATGACAATTTCTTAAGCCTTTCCACCATTTGTAGATCACATTTAGATTCTGGAATTGGTTTCCTTTTTGCAGCCTCTATTGGGATGGGATTTCTCACCAGACATTTATCATTTTAACACTTCTAGATGCCTATAGTTCTTGTGTATTTGCAGGATATAGGCACTCTACCTCCTTACTTTGATAGGTTTATGTTGTTTCACTTTCATTACGTAAACCTTTGTTAATTTGATTTTTTCTCCTTTATACAGGAGCTGAAAGAAAGTGGGGAGTTGGTTTCCACGCTGAAAGGTGAACAATAATGGCCAAAGAAGCCATAGAGAACAGCAGCTGTGAATAAATTGCTCTGACGTGGGTCTTTGGCCTTGCCTGTTGGATCCCAGAGACCATTATTCTCTAATGATTCCTTCCAAGGTCTTGGTCTGTACAGGATACAATTAATAGGGAATTGGGGATGACCTGTCCCTGTACAGTTATGGGAAATCTGCTTCTATTAAACATCAACAGAAATGTTTTAATGTAATAAACGTTGTTACAATCAAAAGTCTTTTATTTTGGGATCAGTATTAACATTTTAACTTCTGTACTGAAGAATGTGGTACTATAGTGTGTCCAGTCAAAGGCACCAGCGCTCTGCGACGGCCAGACTGGCATCAGTTCCATTAGACCATATGAAAAGGAGTTGGTACAAACACTTTGAACATGCTTGATAGCAGACACACATGATGGGCATTACAGTGTCTTGATAGGTCATCACTGGCCATGAAAAGCAGCAAAATACTGTATGTATTGTTATGCAAGAAAAACCTAGAGTGACTGGTGGATTCTATACAAAAAATCCAGGCCAATTTACAATCAGTATATTCAGATTGGGTCGTAAAAAAAACTGCACAGAATTCAGGTCATGCTGTGGATATTGAAATTGGCAGCATGTTAGGTATGTTCTGGATTTTCACTGTGGATGTTACACGAGCAGATTTTGCTGTGAATACATAGTGAATGTGCTGCAGATTTATAGCAAATTTCACAGCGGAATGTATCTGCCATGTCTGGTTGTTTCCTATATTTATGACAAGAAATAAGCTGTTGCACAAACAGAAAATATAGGTATGTGAATGTAAGTGAAAATGAGTGTTCCCTCAATATCTCCTTTCCACATAGACACTGGTGCTTGGTGCCTGGAGTTGTGTGGCATTTATCATTCGGTTTTGCAGGGCATTGTTTACAATGAAGCAGTCATCAGTGGGTGATGTAGCCAAAGCACGTCCACTTCTTTGCCTTTCTGTCACTCTTCCAGTCTCTTTGTATCTCTTGCAACCTGCTGATGACACTCTAAGCAAAGTGGCCACTTCCATCTGGGAGCATTGTCTTAATCGATTGTAAGGTATCGTCTTGGTCTCATGATGGCAAAATGTCAACAGCATAAGGAGCACTGTTTAAATCCCAATTGAAATTGATCCCCTAAATGTATTGGCGATTAAATGATATAACACCTGTTGTGAATTTTGGCATTGAGCTCCTTGTTAGAGATCAGCAAGTTGTGCAAAAAGTATCCCTAACTTTTTGTGAGTTTTGTGTGAAAGAGAGAAATGTTAAATGAAATGATCTGTCTGGAACAAGCTGTGGCTGTAAATAGCAATTGAAGGATAACTAGAAACTGATCCAGCAACTAAGAAGTAGTAATATGACCACGACATCTGGACCAGCAACCAGTGCATAAAGAGAATTGCCCTAAGTTTCTTCTTTGAAGGGATGTTCTGCTTTTAATTAAAACTTTATTATGTAATGAGAAGGTCCACTTTCACCTTGTAACTGATCAAATCAATTCAATTATCATATGACTAAGACCCATTGTTAATAGGTAAACAAAGGTTCCAATTGAGTGACTGCTTTTATAGATTTTTAAAACCATGAAGAGTTGATACTGATTGTATAATGAAAAGTAATACATTTTAGGTCTGTTTCAAGTCCAGGAGATCAAGCCAACAAAGATGTTTGGCTTTATTTCCCCCCAGGGCAGCCATGCCCCTTTAGCCCTGCCTTCCAAGGCTTTCAACATGAGGGAGGAAGATGGAATAAGCACGACAAAGGATACTGGAACTTATAGATTAATAAACACATGGAATGCTGCTTGGCTGCAAAGAGGGGAGGCACAGCAAGGAAAAGCAAAATTAGTGCAGAAAACATGGCAGGTAGGTGAATGGAGACTCAGGAAAGTCCACTGAAATCCAAAGTAGCTGGAGTTTACACCCACAAATAAATGCAGAGGGATGCAAGCCAAGAGTTAAAAGCAAGAAATCCTTAGTTAAATATATAATTAAAATGCAGTAATCATGAAGACTATAGACATAATCTATACATTAGACATTATCTTGTATACATCTTACGAAAATATTATCAGGCAAAATTCCAACAACCAAAAATAATTAAATGATAATCATAGAGACCAAAAGTAACGTGAAAAAAATACAGTTTGAACCCTTATTACCCATATCAACACTGTCAGCACCCTGGGGTACTACTGGTAGTGGCTGAAAGTGCTGATAGGAGTAAGAGTGTTTGAATTGTATTTTGTCATGGTAATTTTTGTACCTAGGACTCTTACTTTATTTTTTTTTTCTTAAAGGGGTTTTGCCAAAAGTAAAATTGATGTGGGAAGCTTTCAAATTAAATAATAAACATTTTCCATAGTCATCATTATTACAAAGTCTGTACCGTATTGGTTTTAGCTGCTAGTGATCCATAGTGTACAGCTCGCCTGTAGGGGATATGACCAGTGATAAAAGCTCCTCATTCTTGGCTGCACATACTCGGACATCACCTCTTCTCTCAGGCAGCGGTCAGTCTCTTCCCTGCCTAGTAATCACACACACACACACACACACTGCTGAGTGAGTGTTCAGCCCCAGGTGCTGTTATTCTACTCCTGTCCTCTGTACTCAGTAGTAATCCTGCAGGGATTTGAACACATGACCCCTTTGCTGAAAAGTGCAAACCACTCGGCTACATTGTAACTACTCACAGCTCTTTACATAAACATATGTTTGACTAGAGTGAACACACTGGAGAAAGGCTTGGTGATGTGAAGCCTACTGGTGTACATGATATGCAGTTCAAACAAATCGCACACGCCTCCTTATGAACACAAAGCTGAAGCAGGACAACCCACACATGAAATGTCTTGGTGGTCAAACCCCTTTAAGATGTATATCTGATGTACAGATTATGTATCCTCCTTCTTCCACCACATTGTGGCTTTTTCAATTTAATCCTTGTGATTAATCTATTTTAGTTTCGTGTTTAATAAAGATATCTTGATTTTCAATTCTTGGCTTGCAACCCCTCATTCTTGGTGTAACACTGCTGTGTGCTTAGAGCCTTTTGATAGCATCATTTTTATATTGTGGGTTTTTAGAAACTGTTGATACCCAGCCCACTATGAGTTCTTGCCTTTGGGTTGTGGCGATATCCTTTTAAGTGGTTGTCTGTTGACTTTTAGGGTATGTTCACACAGCGTTTTTTTATGCATGTTTGGATTCGTGTTTCAGGCCCAAACACGCATCTAACAATGTGCAGTGTGATTTACATTAGATTCAATATAAAACATGTATCAGCGTTCAGATGAGGGATCGCTGATGCCTGCATTACATGCGTTTTTCTGTTGCGTCTTTTGGATCTGTTCAAAGAATTGATGTAAATTCTTGATCCGTTTTACGCAGCAAACATCCTATTTAAAACTATAGGGTGCGTTTCTGTTGCACAGAAAACGCATCCAAACACGCATCACACTTTGGGTGTGTGTTTGGATGCTTTTGACGCAGCATTTTTCAATTCGTTTTTTTGGACTGAAAGATGGATTGAAAAGCACTAAAGCACTGTGTGAACGTACCTTTATAAAGTAAATTCATGCTGAGGTCGGAGTACTAAAATAAAAAAAAAAAATCTGATACCTGTCATTACATTTGTTCCAGCATTTCCATTGTCTGTCTTCTTCATGGGTCTTCTACTTTACTTCCTGGTCCCAGCAGTTGTAATGTCAGCACAGCTGCAGGGCTGATGCTTCTACCACCAGGACCAAGAAGTATAAACAGAAGAGACGACAGAGGCAGCGCTGGAATCTGTTAGTAAGACTATCCAGGTCTCCCAGCTACCCGACACAGAATCTGGTGTGAATTCACATTAAAAAAGTTAAGTCACTGTTTTTCCCGTATTGCAGATTTCAAAGCTGTAGTGAAAAAAAAAAATCAATGTGAACTACAGTGCAGATTTCAGTTTGATTTTTGAAGTGGATCTCACTGTGGAGTTCATGTAAAAAAATGACCAATGTATCATAAAGGGTTTTTCCCCATGACAATTTATCACCTATTGTGTAGGTAAGTGATTAATTGACATTAGAAGAAAATCTTTTCAAGGGATTTAAAATACAAGTCCAGGTTTGTTTTTTTTTGTCTTTTCTCCTTAAGTTTATTAGAAAATATTTTTAAGTGCCAAGTAGCGCTGGAAAAATGAAAGGGGCGCTCTGGTTGCTATGGGCAACAAAGGGAGTTTGTCCTAGACAGTTTTCATACATGTGGTCCTTTGTGTCTATCCACAACAGAACACATGACCCAACAGAAAACTAGTGCAGCAGTGAGAAATCCTATGTTCAGCTGCAGGTAAACAAAATTACTGGTACTGCTGAGCACCTAAAAGCATTTTCTAATGAACTAAAGAAGAAGAAAAAAAAAAATTCCAGGAGTGGTCCTTTTTTATTGTATCATTTTTTGTTCATATTCTTCTGTCAGGCTTGTTCACAAAGGCTTAATTGCGGGACGTAACCCAAAATTACCAGGAGCGGGGTCCTTTTTTTATTGTATCATATTTTATTGTTCCATATTAACTCCTGTAAGTGATTTAAAAAAGAAAAATGTAAATAAATAGGGATTTGAAAACCCATGGCTTTGTGCATTGCCCTATTGACCAGTGTTAGGGCTGCCCTTATCTATCCCTTGCTCACCCGGCCTAAAGCAACCGACCCAAAAATGGCAACCCCGCATTGGAACCTATCCTGAACAAATCCTGGTCTAGAGCAGGGAGCAGACAGACAACATACAAGAGACAAACGGGGCACAGGCCAAACGGAAAACAAATAGGTACTCGTGGTCAGAAAGCCAAGGTCAAAGCCAGGATAGGATATGTTCACACGCTTTTCTGATGCATGTCTGGGTCCGTCTGAACGGACATGTCATTTCTTGGAGTGGGTTTGAAAGATGGACCTGTCAGACACGCGGCGGTATGTCTCTCATTGCCGGCACATGATGAACTCACTGCTAATTGTTAGATGTGTGTCTGGGTCCGTTCAGACTCTGTGTGAACATATCCATAGAATGTAGTACAAAATCACAGAGCTGGAGAATAAACGAAATGCAAGCTGAAGTCCTGCGCCAAAGAAACACAACAAAGCAGGACACAGAAGGAATCACAGGCACTGAGAAAGCAAACAGGTGTAAAGGGGTTTTGCCAGGACGTGCCTTATCTGCAAGAAGCTAATGTAAACAAGCCACGCTGAGCTGAGAGAGCGAGAGACACAGCCAGAGCACAGAGCCGTGCATAAGGGATCGTGTGAAATGTTCATTCAAATAATCAAACTACAACTAGCGGATTCTGTATACAAAAGACAACACCTTTTCTCCACAGCAGCTTGAAAGCTTCTTCATGTTCTCTGTCATCAGATAAAGCAGGGATCTACTCAGATAATCACACTACAACTAGTGGATTCTGTATACAAAAGACAACATTTCTACCCGGTGCCTTTAAAGCTTCTTCAGCTCCCTTTCATCAACTAAGAAGTGTTCTCTGCGCAAGCTCGGCCAGCAGCTCTTGTCAGGGCGTATCTAATAGAAGCTTTTAAGTAACTAAGGGCAGGTAAGGAAGGCTGTAGCTCTCTCGGGGGCTGCAATTTTTTTAATCACATATATTTAGAAAAGTGATTAAATACCCATTTTGGAGCATCCCACGTCAACATTACATCGTGGCAAAACCCCTTTAAATACCCCGTGCCAGCCAGAGACTGGTTCATTGACTTAACCCCCTGAGAGTAGTTCCAAGTAGAAAAGTGGGTCAGCACTGAAGTCCTAATAATAGTTATCCACAAGAAGGCAATGCAACAGACAGTCGATAGGCAGGATAGCCAAACTCCCGCCTCCAATAATCCAAAAATTGAGAAGCAAAAGACATCAGCATAAGTCATCTTTTAATCAAAATCCAGAGTACAAAATATGTGCGACGTTTCGGCTCAAAAGCAGAACGAGCCTTTTTCAAGCATGCTTGAAAAAGGCCCGTTCTGTCTTTGAGCCGAAACGTCGCACATATTTTGTACTCTGGATTTTGATTAAAAGACGACTTATGCTGATGTCTTTTGCTTCATTTTTTAACCCCCTGAGAGTCTGTTCCAAACCTGGACTGAAGCTAAAACAGACAGGTATCTCTTAAAGGGGCAGACACAGGTTACTGACAACTGGCTCCATATTACAGAGCACAACAGACTACATATGACTGATACATATGGTCATTTGTAGGAGGTTGGTTTAGAAAATCTGGAGCCCTTCAGCTGTTGTACAAAACTACAACTCGCTTCATACCTGGCCTGCTTCATATCAAGCTCTATAATAGAGAAAATAAAGATGTGACCCTAAAAAAAGAGAATACATTACAGGCTTTTTATATATGCCCATTGCAAATGATTTCTATAAAAAGCAAAGGCATATACATTACTGTTGACTACATCTACCTATCATATGTTATCTAGAAGATGATTTTAATTTATAGTCTGCAAATTCAATTCATTGCAGTTTCAAGAATTTCCACAAGATGACAGCAGAGAATAGGTTTCTATAAAACTTGCAGACTTTTAGCTTATTCTCTGCTGTCATCCTCTGGACTCTAGACACTAGATGGCAGAACAGCATTAAAAATAAATTTAGCCACTGGCGTTTGATAGTTTGATCTACGAAATATGTTCAGGTATTTGTTAGTCACATAATTTTTTAATTTATTATAGATTAAAATTCTGGGTAATGATAAAGTAAATTAAGACATGAAAGTGCAAAGGCTGCGACCATGTGGCGGCGACTAATCAGGCCACGAAGGATCTAAATTTGCACACAGTGTGCACATTAGATTGGTTTCAGTAGCAACTGCAGATGTAATCTAGCACTCTGACAACTTTGATTGCACATAACTGCCTAATCACCTTCCAGTTTTAAGGACCCCTCTGATTAAAAATGTTAGGCTTCATTTAGTGCTTTGTCTTAGTGGCTCTAAATTATGAATGCTAAGGCTCTTTTGCCTAGGATTCTAAGTTTGCCCAAATTTAAGCTGGTGCACTAGTAGCAGGGGTGTCAAACTGCTGGTCCTCCAGCTGTTGGGAAACTACAACTCCCATCATGCCCACTGATATAGATGATACAAATGCATGATGGGAGTTGTAGTTTCCCAACAGCTGGAGGGCCGGCAATTTGACACCTGTAGCTTAGAGGCAAATATCTTTGGAAGTTCAAAAAATTCTGCTTGTATAAGTGAAGCACTAAAACAGAAACCACCTGACAAAATATGGAACTTAACTGGTATTTTTCTATATAAGTAACTTTCGTATCTCCTTTTCTATGCCTGTCCAGTAGTCAACAGCTGCCAGGTCCTAATCACGTCAGATGAGCAGTTTTAGTGAGTGAATGGAATTGTCTCATGTTCCAGAAGCCGACCTGCTACATAAGGAACAAGTGTGATTATGAGAACTGCGGGTGTCTTACCTGATGGTATCAGCAGAAGCTTCTGTCACTAGAATCCACAATGAGCTCCTAAGTGCTAATTCTCAAAGTCATTAACATAAGTAGCGATAAGACCAGCTCCAATTAATGAGCTTATTATTGATCTTTTGTGCATGGCATTACATAACTTCTTCTGACATTATCTAGACCTCACTGACTGGAGCAGTTTTTCATTTAGTTAATTTGTGTTGTGTTGAGAAAATATATATCGCTGATAATATCTCAATCACAACATTAGTGGAAGCCGCAGACATATAAAATAAGTAAATGCATAGTTGCCAACTTTTGAAAATGGAAAAGCAGGAGGTCGAAGAGGGCGGCGCCACGCCCCTTCAAAAAGCCCCACCCACTCTGCCTAACTGCATAATGGCTTAGGAAGAAAGCCAGGTAGATGCCCTTATAGCCAGGTAGTACCCCCCCAAAACCCAAAGGTAGTGCCCCTTACAGGCGGGTGATGCCCCCTTGTAACGAGTGATGCCCCCTTTGTTAGCCGGGTTTAGATGCCCCTTTTTAGCCAGGTAGATCCCCCTTTTTAAAACCCGGGTAGTTGCCCCCTTTAGTGCCAGGTATTTGCCCCCTTTAGAAGCCGGTAGTTGCCCCATTTGTAGAGGTAGATGCCCCTTTGTAGCCAGGTAGATGCCTCCTTTAGAAGAAAAGTAGTTGCCCCTTTAGAACCCAGGGTTGCCCCATTTGATGCAGGTAATTCCCCCCATTGATAGCCAGGTAATCCCCCCTTTAGAACCGGGTAGTTCCCCCTTTTGATAGCCAGGTGATCCCCCCTTGTAGCCGGGAATGCCCCTCTGTAAGCCTGGTATTGCCCCCCTCTGTAAGCCAGGTAGTTGCCCCCCCTCTGTAAGCCGGGTAGAGCCCCCCTTGATCCCCAGGTAGCTCCCCCTTAATATAAAATAAAAAAAAAAAAAGTCACTAAACCCACCAGGCCCCTGACTCGCCGATTACCTCAGCGACCGGGGGAAGTGAGTGCAGCCGCGCGTCACTCCCCCCTGCGCCGCTGCCTGTTTGTGCGGCGCACACACCGGCCGTAATACAGGGGGAGGGGAACGATCCCTCCTCCTCCTCCTGCACAGCGAGATCGGGCGGGTGAAGCGGGGCACGCCGCTTCACCCCCTGTAGGAGCAGGCCCGGCGGCCCCCAGAGTAGGCACTGCGCTACTTTTGTCGCCGGCGGCCATTAAAGAACCCCGAGGAATCCCAACTCTGCCGGGAGGGCGGGAAGGACCCGCAAATGCGGGACCCCCCTCCCCCCGCCAATAAAACCGGTGAGTTGGAATGTATGAGTAATGTCTACTTGCTGATAAAGCAAAAGGAAGAGGAAGTCTTGTCCCAATATCTAGTGGAGATCTGTTAGCAGTTGGCATGGATTCATAACATTATATTAAAAAACAAATCACCTGATGCATTTTTCATTTGTTAGAAAAGGGCGTTTGTTAGAAAATATTTCCCTGGTATTTTCAATCCAAATTAAAGCAGAGATTTAAAATAAAGTAAATGTATTCGCCAGCTTTTGAACATAACCAGTACGGCAGTTCAGGCTCCCGCCCTTCATAAAGCCCTGCTCTCTAAGAAATAATTGGCATTTCAGAGCAGGTTATAGCCTAATATGTAGGGGGTACCTGACAGGAGTAATGCCCTCTGACCAGTGATGCCCCTATGTTACCAGGTTCCCTTTAGAAGTTCTCTTAGAACATAAGCCGGTAGTACTGCCGGTTTGAAGCCAGGAATTCCCCAGGGTGCTACAGGTAGAGAGCCATTTGGTACCCTGGGGTAAGCATTTAGAACCAAGCAGCCCACTTTAGTAGATCCATGCAGTGGCGCCTGATACCAGGTAGTTCCCCGGATAGCCAGGTAGTGCCGCGTTAAAGCCCAATTGCCCCTTTGTTTGTTAGGGCCTTGCTAGGCAGGAGATGCCCGTTCGTAGCCCGGTGAGCCCCCCTCTGTAACCGGGGGCCCGCCGCCGCAGCCCGGAGCCCCACTAATAAACTTTAATAACAAGCCCCCAGAGCCGCACTGCAGGGGGCAGGATCGTTCTCCTCACGCCCAGGGTGATCAGCGCCAGGTCCACACCCCTGCCCCCCCTTGACCTGGTCTCCTCGGCTGCTCTGCCGCCGATGAGACCAGGGAGCGGGAACGAACACGCTGATGACGTCACGCGCTACTACCGGGCGTGCAAGCTGCCCACGCGACAGCTCGGACCCGCTGCAGGACCGGGAGGACCAGTGTTATTAATATTACCGCGGCCATGTAACAGAGGGGCACACTGCTACAATGGGGATGCTGGGGGGGACACCAATGGGACGCCACCCCCAAGAGGGGGTTGCACATGTGGGAACATGTCTCAAGGGATCAGGCAAAAGAAGAGGAGCACTTTCCTACATAAGGGAGACAGGCTACAAGGCGGGCCATGGTACAAGGGGGATATGTTAAACAAAGAGTCACCTTCGGCTACAGAAAGGGCATCTGGTTCAAGGGAAACCTGGTCTCTGGGCAACAACCAAGGTTAAATAGGGTTCTCCGGGGCCTTCCTGTACAGGCCCACGCCACTCAGGGGTCCTCCGGGCTTATGGTGGCATACGGGAGCAATGGGGATTTCACTCTGCAGGGGCATCACTGCTAAAGGAGGACACATGGATGGGTGGAGCAGTGCATGGCTAACGATATTAAAGTAGAAATATTAGTAATTAGTGCCTTTAGTGCATTGGTGGTGGTTCCCCAAATTCAAGTGTAAAAAGGGGTTGTTGGTCAAATAGGGAACATTCACGAAATAAGTGTCTGCTCTGTAGGGAAGCAAAATCAGAACAGCAGTGTATTTTGTACTAATCTTTATTTACCTTTGCCTACATGTTCAAAGCTAATCAATGTAGTAGGAATAACCCTTCAGACTAAAAAGGTAAAGAGAAAAAAGCACAATGTAGTGTGACACTGTGGACATAAGAAGAAACAAGTTGCATAGACATACGTCTGTTTACCTTGGATGGTTGTGCTATAGAGAGACACAACACTCAACATCAGCAGTGATAAAGAGATTCTGGAGACACTGCCAAATCACCTCTCTGTACAAGTCGGATGGGCAATGTAATGGAAGCAGCAATCTGCTGGTGGTGGTGTGTGTGTGTGTGTGGGGGGGAAGGTGGAAGTGAAGAAAACTGCTGCCGACTCTGATTGTTTTGAATTTCACTTTATTTGATGATAAAAACTAGACTCCTACAACGCGTTTCGTGGATTAACGTTCTTCTACCTGATGACGATTCCATGAGATGCATTGTAGGAGTCTATAGGTTTTATCATGGAATAAAGCACAATTCAGTGCGTCACAATAAAGTCCACACCTGTTTTCATCACCACTCAGCATTGCCATTTCCATTACATTAAACAAAGAGTAGGAACAGACCCCAGCACAAGGGGCCAGGAGAACATTCTCTAAGGAAAGTTAGGTCTTATTTCCCTTTCCCATTTCCCTGACACAGAGGTGCGTTACCGATGCTTCGGACACTGGCGTCTCTAGCTCACCGGCGTGTGAGCGAATGACTTGTCTTTAAGCGAAAGACCTGGAGGGTCGCAACTAAACTCTTGAGCTAAGCATCTTTATTCTTTTATGAGTGACTGACATATTGTATAATACGGGTTAATGTCTGCGTGTCAAGTTTTATGAAGATTCATTAAATTTTGTACGTTTTAAGGTTCTATTGCATTATTGTGGCTTAACGAATGGGGAGTGGAGGACCCCGCTGTTGGAACCTATACTGGGAAGCGCTCCGAGATCACTATAGTGTGGTGGCCTATTTTTGTATATATAGATTGTGTCAGGAAAACCATATCAGCCTTGTAACTAAATCAGGGATTGAAAAAAACGAAAATATAGCAGTAGTTAAAAGTCCCCGGTGGCTTGGGGTAGTAAACTAGGAAATGCCAACTTCCATAGTGGCCTGGAGTATTAAAGGGGTTAATGCTTAGTTTCCTGGTGGTCCAGAGAACTGAATGGAATTAATGCTGGTGTCCCTAGAATTATAAAGGAGTTAATGCTAATTTCCCTGTATTTTTTAATAGAGAAAATAGGGATTCACAAAAGAGGATCTTGCACTCACCTTGCTGTCAGGTATTAATCACACGGCAACACAGCCCGTGCCCCCCCGGATACACGCTGCAACCACTTATTGAATATGGATGATAAGTCCCAAACACCCACACACACTGCTCCAGCAGTCAAAGGGCTAAACACTCTATCAAAGGCTATGGAGTGTTTGAGAGCATAGAAGGGCCACACGTAAAAGCTTGATAGACAAAAAGTGCAATGCTTCTGAAAAGAAAGAATAAAAATCAACAATATGTAATGACACAAGATACAAGGAACTAGTTCTAAATAAAATAGGGTAGACAGAAAACACCTAACATAACTTATAAAGGCTGTTCTGCTTCTTAGGTTAGGAAGACTGAATGGGACACAGTTCAGACCTAGACTAACTCCCATGCTGTGAATCATATTTTATAGAGTCACATTTTACCTCTGGTTTCTAGAAGTACCCATCTGTTCACTAAGACAACTGTTTACTGGACACCAAAGTCATAAGTGGGGAAAGGACTGGGGATATTAAATTGCTTGTGTCTTTTAATTCACCCTTTCTGGATGTGATGGAGGATGTTCAAAGTAGATACAGTAGATGTCCATCTGCCCCATCCACTGATGTGTATGCAAACCAGACCCATCATCAAAAGTCACACTGTCATTGATAACCTGTAACCCGGGTCCTCTATAAACCATGTCAAGAGATTCCTCTCCACAAGTTTCGACTTTTGTCTTCAGAAATTAACTATTTTGTTGCCAGTATCATTCGGACATCATATCTTTTTCATTACAGGAGCTTAGTGACCTTGCAACCTGGTTGATGGCACCCCTATGGTGCCCCCAGATATACTTGGAGTAACCTGTCAACTAATTCCCATATAAACCTGCGCTGTCTGTACCATGCTGAATAGTTAATGCAGTTTAAAAGGAAAAGGTTGATGAGCCCAAATGTTGATTCAGTTTTTCTTCACTGTTATTATATTTACAATCTTTTCAAGTCCATGCACACTGGTTTGAAAGAGTTTTTGAGACTTGTATGTAACATAGGTGTAAGTACTGCAGTTTATATACATACAAATTACCATCTTCATCACATACAAAACTTATAACCATAAAATAAACTTGTTACATTGAAGTCAGTTTTGGGCCATAATTTGCATAAATCAAGTTAACAGAGCGTTTCCATTTCTACTCTGAAAATAAAACAATCTATTAGAGCGAATGTGTCATCTTAATAAATAATACAGCAATATTTCAATGTGACTGTGATTAATTTCTGCAATTATTTCTGTATTTTCTCTTTAGTAACTTGGAGTCATTTGATATTAGTTACCTCCATGTCCTTCCTAGACTTATTGGAAAGAACTTTTATGGAATCAGTTTGCATACGCTGCAGAAAAGTAAACAAGATTGATGTTAGGGGACCCTAGGACTCGAACAGGAACGACAGACAGTGAGCACTAGGGCTAAGCCTCCCAGCCCTGTCCCTGCCTATTTGCCGTCCCGACCCTAGGTGGTTGGTGACAACTGGACGACAACCCCTACACTGGGTAAGGTGAAACACAGAACAAAGACCAGATAGACAAACACAATGTAGAAAGGTGAGATGAAAATAAGTCAGAACCAGAGAAAGCAGAAAAGTACAGAGCGTGCAGCAATAAACAGATTCAAAAACTCAGGCACGCAAGGTCCGAAATCCCAAGTAAACTATCAGGTCTTCCCTAAGGTCCAACGTTGCAGGCTATAAAGAAAGAATAACCAGAAGTCCGATCTATCAACTAAGGTCCCATCACAGTGAGAAAAGGCGCAAGTATGTAACTTGACTATTCCATAGGGACTCTGAGGGATACTTATTTGACTACTTATCACTAAGGAGATTATCTTATGAAGCCATATTACATGTCTTGAGAATTTTCTATTAGTCGTGAGTTCACCTCCACTAATGGCGACTGTTTGAAGATCGATGCTTCAAGTGGCCATTTCAGTTTTTTTGCCTACACTGCCGCTCTGATTATGGCCCGCCCAAAGTGATGCTATAACTCGCGGTAGTAAATTCCTCCTGCCTGCTTGTCGTGTGAGGCGCATTGCGAAACTTAGGTCGCATAAGTATGCCTACTGTATTATTTACTAGCAGTAATCAGATAAATATTAATGAATGTCATGAATAGAAATCTGCTTGGACACAGGCCGCAACCCGTGCTTCAATGGCGCTCTAAAATACTTAATAATAATAATAATAATAAAATGAAAATAAGTCAGAACCAGAGGAAGAAGAAGAGGTACAGAAGCGGCAGGCAATAAATGGATGTCAAAAAGGCAGGCATGAGGTCAGGAAATCTAAGTAAACTATCCAAGTCTTCCCTAAGAGGTCCAAGTGCAGGCTATAAAGAAGAAATAACCAGAAGTCAGGATCTATGCAAACTAAGGTCCCATCACAGTGAGAAGAAGGACACAAGTATATGTAGACTGTGATATTCATCATCAGGAGGACTCTGAGAGGATATTATGTATTGACTATTATGCACTAATGGGAGAGTTATCTTATGAAGCCTATATTGATATGTTTGAGAATTTTCTATTAGTGTGAGTTTCTCCACTAATGGGCGACATGTTTGAAGATCGGTGCGTCAAAGTGGCCATTTTCACGTTTTTTGCATGAAAATGCGCCTGATGTATGGCCGCGCCCAAAGTATGCTCATAAATGCGGTGTAAAGTTCCCCGTGCCTCGCTTGTGTGTGAGGCGCATTGCGAAACTTAGGCGCATAAGTAATGCGCCTAACATGTATTAAGTTTCTAGACAGGCTAGAAATCAGAGATAAATCATTAAGCATGTCAGTGAATAGAAATTCTGCTTGGAGGACCACAGGTCCCAGCAATACCTGTGCTGTGCTGGCTCTTGCTGTATGTAATAAATAGAATAAAAGGTGAAAGCAGCAAAAATACATCTCAAATTGTTGGTATTAAAAAATGAAAAAAAATGAATATCAGTACAACATCATCAGTGGCTTATTTTATGTAAAATTACTTTAAGTTTCTCTGAATTTTAAAGACAATTTATAGCTGATATTTCTTTCTTTGGAGATATTATATATATTTCCATTATTTTTAAATGATCCACTTTTTCAATACATTGAAATCTTTTTTAGACAACTTGGATATTTATCTTGCCAAATATTTTTTATTCTTGTACTTGTGTAACTGTAGACCTCAAGGACATTTTGCCCCATTAAAATAAGTTCTAGCTCCACTTCGCCTCCTCTGGCTCAGGTAGACCACTTTGAACTAGCTCTGCCTATCGGAGCTGTAATGCACCTCACTTTGCCGACCGGCATTCCTTCATGCGTCGGTGTTTTCGAATCTGGTGCGTCCCGCCCCAGAACGGCCACAGGATGCCCAAATAACGCCCCATCATGTTAGGCGCATTACAAAGTGGCGAAGCTTGTGCCTAACATCGCATTTGAGCCTCCGACAGCGGAGTCGGCACAGTGAGGCGCAGTATACGCTTGAAAATAGGCGGAAAGCCTTATCATACATGTCACCCTAAGTGTCTATATCTGAATACTGTGAGTTTACACATCACCTTCTATCATTATCTATATAGCCTATGGTAGTGTTACCTAATTTGTGATTGGTGCTATGGATAATGGATAATAGTCCCTGATGAATTTTTTTGTTACCTTGGGAGGAAATGGGCCGGATTGTGATGGACTGTGATTGTGCAATGCCTAAATAAGGTACAGGCAAAATAATGGACTGTACTATATTGACTGTGGTGACTAATATCATATTAGTTAACAATCAAGATTAACAACTTTACCATATATATCTTTTATACCCTCTCTTTAACTTTTTCTATAGTGTATATTTGATTTAGGGAATAATAGGGTTATATGCTTAGGCTACGTTCCAGTGGAGGTCGCTCTTATTGGGACGAGTGCTCCCTTGTTGTATGATAGGTAGGGATTAGTATAGGATTGATAGGGGCATAGTAGGATTTGTTTTGGTGTACTTTTTATTGATATATGAGATTAAAAGTTTTATCGGTCCATGCAATTCTTTTCCATGTGGTTTCTATCCAGGGAGAACACGCTAGCTCAAGAGCAAGTCTATCACAAGCACTGGACAAGAGGAAATGTGGTCTTCTTAAGGGATGTCAGAGTCCATTTCCAAGGCAAGAATCCAGACAGACAAGAAAGGTGAGTGAAGAAGGCAGCTGTCACTCACCAATCAAGCAGAACGATCTGTAGACCAGCCCTAGCAGAGTAGCAGACGGATGTGGTGGAAAGCTGTCAATTATAACACAGCACAGAAAAAACAGTGTTCGTACCAGTGCAAGGAACATGCATAATTCAGGTACAAATCATAGCAAAAAGCGCAGGCTCTGCTGTACCTTACTGGCAGAGGACTGTGCAGTGGTCTGAGCAGCATGGTCATGACAATTGTATCAGAGTATATTCCATTGTAATTACTTTGAAGCAGTGTCGTCTAAGCTCAACAACAGGTCATGTTTTCAGGGTTTCCTTAATATTGCACTAGTGAAATAATTATTATCAGTGCATTCTATGGGATATTCTGAAATCTTGACCTGTTGCTGAGCATTGAGGACTGGAGTTGAGGAACACTGCCTCAAAGTGAATGTCCACACTTTAACACCATGTTGTTTTTAGGTTCAATATCCTGTTCTTATTAAAGGGGTTGTCCGGGTTACTTTTATTACATATAGTTAGGCTACTGGTGCTCTGAAAAAACACATAATTCCCCTCTCAACTCTGTTCCAATGCTGCTACCATTTCCCATTTCCCTCAGTTCTTCTGTTGACTTGTGGCTGCTGTGATTGGCTCAGGACTGCTAAAGCCATCAATTAGACTACAGTGGTCATGTGCCCAGCGTAATCTTTAAGAAGTAAATGGCTCCATGTGGTTATGTCATCAATGGTGAAACATGGGGCCACATGTATGAAAACTGTCTAGGTCTAAAACTCACTTTATTACCCATATAAACCAATCAGAGCGCCATTTTCATTTAAAATAGTGCTCTGGAAAAATGAGAGGGGTGCTCTGATTGGTTGCTATGGGCAGCAGGGCGAATTTTAGACCTAGACAGTTTTCATACATGTGGCCCATGGTGTTCTTTTATATTCAACTATGTTTATAAGTCTTTAATAAACTATGCCTACTTATTATCATGGTGTACGTCCTTCACTACCAGTGCAATCTCAAGCTCCTTTACTGGAATATGCATCATTCCTATCACATAACCTAAAAAGATCCTGTGACACTGAACATGCAGACCCATTTGCCAACATTATGTTATACAGCAGGAGGAGCTGAGCAGATTGGTATATAGCTTTGTGGGAAAAGATCTAGTATAACATTTACCTCCCTGGTTTTAAAAACCTGGTTCTTTCTATGCTAAGGAGTCTAATGGGAGGTAATAATCAGTGATTGACATTTTTATATGTATGTTCTTACAGGGAAGGCTGTCAATCTTTAAGACCATCTACTGCACTCCTAAGCACAGAAAGAGCAGGAACTAAATCATTATGTAACCTTTTTTCTTTTTACACAAAATTATATATCAGTGGCCTCAGATCCTCTTGCTCTAAAACATTATGCTGGTATATTGGATAGCATTTTCATGGTGACAAGTTCCCCTTAGACTTCCTTTAGTGGCACTGAGGCACCGGGGGTTATTTTTTAAAAATCTTTTTTCTTTTAAAGGTTTTATGGACCCAAATTTTTAAATTTGATGCATAATTTTGAACCTATCAAAGTTCAACAAAAATGGCGTATATTTTAAGTAATTGTTTCACATATGGGGATTCTTTACTGTACGAGCAGTGAGACAATGGAACTCAAAGCCACAAGATATTGTAAGGGGTTTTTTAAATTGAAAAAATTTTTAATAAAGGGCTCGGTTTGTCTTTCAAAAAAATAAAATTTTTAAACGGTTATAGGTATTACGTAGAACCAAAAGATGGGAAAAGCTGTTTCCAAAAATCTCCAAAAATTTTATTAGTCAAAAGAAATTTTTCCCTTCAGAAAGGGGGAAATTGCATCCTCTCATAAAGGTTTTCGCCTTCCTGGGTCAGACCACTAGGGGTATAGGTTGGACTTAATAGAGCTATCTCTAACTAACCATGTAAGTATATAATCAAACTCTTACATTATTTTGCTTATGTATTTGAGATACAGAAAGGGTCTTGTTCCCTTTTTACTATGTTTATATAAGTATGAAAAAACCCTCAGTTCAAAAGCATTTAGCAGAATAAAAGAAGATCGCCCCACACTTCCCCTTTGGGCCCGGGAAATGACCATGGGTTAAGGGTGTATGGGCCACAGTTTCTGCTGCATTTTGCCCCTGGGTTCATTGCAAATTTTGCTATAAACCCCCATTTTCCACTGCCGCAGATGCTTTTTTTGACCACACTTGGTGTTAGTAGGTGAAGTCAAGCCCCATTTAAATTAAATTTTAAAGCCTTTGCCCTAGGGGGGCCGGGTGAGGAGCTGTCAGCCTCTCTCCGAAGATAAAGTTGCTTGAAGGCTTGATTACTTCAGCATATTTTCGCAGTGACCCATCTGTGTTTTAAGTACTTTTCACGCATTAAAAATGTGGTTAACTGCTTGTAAAATATGCTGTGATTTCAAATCATTTATTTCTATGGAATTATCTGCAGGGGATTTAAAAAAATGATAGGAAATATTTCTGCCAACAAACGTGTCAAGAGCGTCTTTACCGTTTTTTTGTTATCCCCCTTTTTATATGTTTTGACTTTTAAAGCGTCTCTAAATTGTGTAACTCCAAAAACTAACCTAATTAGTTTTTGCTCCTGCAACCATCTAAAATGGGAAGGATAAAGGATGATGAAGAATAAAAAGATTGCTGCTGAAAAACTTTGGTCTAAATGTAAAAATGATCATCTCATTTGTATTATATTGTTTAACCCCTAATGATGAAGTGTGCATTGTGTGTTTGTCTTTCATATTACAGCAACCACAACTTTATTACTTTCTTTTTTTTCAAATTGTGGTTTATTGATATCTTTAAAAAGGGGGTGGGCTTTTTTTTAGGCACCATATTACTTTTAAAGGATGTAGGCGAAAGCACTGGAAAGGGCCTATACTTCTTTAAAAAGGCATGTTAACAGCAGTTAAAGGGGTTGTCTCACTACAAGGGTTGCGTTTAATATTAAAGATCTTGCAAAAACAAGTCACTTTGGGAATAAGGTTTCCCTTAACATTTTCCCACTTTTCCCAGATATTTTCCCCCTTTTTTAGGGCTGGGATCACCCCCCCGGCCACTAAGCTTCAGGGGCCTTTCAATCCTCCTGTAGGCTCCGGCACTGGGTTTTATAGCTACAGGGGCCTGGTGTCCCCCAGCAGTCACCCCCTGCCCGATAGTAGGAGGGCCCGTAAAGCCGAAAAAAACGCCTCTGAAATTCAAAAAAAGAAACAGAGAAAACAGGACTGAGGTGAGATGAATCCATGTAGTGAGACAACCCCTTTAATTTCACATTTCCTTATCATTGGACTGAATGACAACTAAAATAGAAATATAGAAGGGAACTTTCATAGCACTTAGTATAATGGTAAAGATTTAAATTTTGGACTTAAAATTTTAAAAAATATGGGAAACTCAACTATCGTAAAGGTGTTAAAGGGTTTATGGAAACATTGGTGGTCCTTAGATGGTCTTTGCCCTTTTTCTAGGGTTTTTATTCCCCAACCAAACACATTTTCTCTACGCCAAATTACCAAAATGGTGCCCAACCCGTAAAAAGCATTGTAGCACCAGGACTGTTTTTATCACTAAAAAAATTTGATTTTAGACCAAAACAATCACCCGGCAGTTAATGCCAAGGTGAGAGCCATATGGCAAGCTATGGAATAGTGCAGAACTGGAACTGCACTTTAAATTCAGAATTTTGGGTGTTTGATGTGAGTAGATTCTTTGTCCAAAATAAAGAACAGTAAAAACCACGTCCACTTTCCTCTGCTCATGCTGCTCGTGGCTGTCATATTGCTCTTGTTCTCTCTTCTTGCTTCTAAATATGCACCTGAGTCAAAACCTCTTCTACTCTATCCTCGGGTTTTAAAGGGTTTGGGGATAACATTGGGGAGGGTATAGTAAATTTTTTGGAGATAGCAAGATTTTCCCATTTCACCTTTTAAATACTTTATATTCAACTAAATATTTGCTTCACTAAAAACCTTTTTTCCCCGCCATTACCCCAAAAAAGGGGTACCAAAGGTTTTTCCAAATTTTGGTGCATGGGGAAAAGGCCAAAACTGTTAATAACTCAAAAATGTTTTTGCAGAAAATGCTGAAAGTTGTGTAGATAATAAACATTTTTCCCCATTGGGGGCTTTTGACTTTTAGTTTTGGGCTATCTTAGTGCTTTCATTTTAAAATTTTAAACTTAAGTTAAACCCAAAATATTATTTTGAAACCCCAGAATAAGCCCACCCCCTTTTAAAAGTGTTTTTATGAAAAATTTTACAAAAATTAAACCCCTTCTGAAAGGGCCATTTGGCAGAACATTTACAAAAAAAAAACATTAATCTTAGGCCTTAAAAAATTATTACGTGTAAAGCTGGAAAGGGAAAACCCGAGAAAAAAACAAAAATACAGTTTTAAACCAGTTTTACTACACAAAATAAAAAGGGCACAATGCATGTTTTTTTTCACTATCTTGGGAAAAGAAATCAGAATAAGCCTTACCTGTTGTAGGTCAATTAGTATTACAAAAATTATTTATACCTGTCAAATGCCAGAATAATGAGAGAGAGCATTGTTTAAGGCATTTTTATTACTTTCTGCAAAGTCTAACGTTTACATACATTTCATAAGTATTTGATAGCATTGCCCTTAAACTGTATGACTTGGGTCAAACATTTTGGATATCCTTCCACAAGCTTCTGACAATAGTTGGTAGGAATTATTTTTGGCCCATTTCTCCTGACAGAACTGGTGTAACTGAGCCATGTTTGTAAGTCGCCTTGCTCGCACCTGCCTTTTCAGCTTTGCCCATAAATTTTCAATAGGATTGAATTCAGGGCTTTAGTGATAGCCACTCCAAAACATTGACTTGGTTATCCTTAAACCACCTTGTAACCAGTTTGGCAGTATGCTTCGGGTCATTGTCATTTTGAAAGATCCATTTCCACCCAAGCTTTAACTTCCTAGCTGATGTTGTCACGGCGCGCGGCGCCGCAGCTCGCCGCGGCCGTCCCCCCCTGTGCGCACGGGGTCCGACACGGGTGCTGCGGCTGCCCGCAGCCGTGGTCCTTCTGCTCTAGGGCTGGAAACCCCGTACTTACAGTCCCGCTCCTGTCTCCAGCTCTGACAGCCGCCGCGCGCATAACCCCTGTTTAAGGCGCGCGCGCGACGGCTGGTCCGGATTTAAAGGGCCAGTGCGCCTTTAATTGGTTAATTGACGGCCGCTGGTCCTAAAATATGGTAGACGTCCCTAGCACTCGTGCCAGTAAGTTGGTGTGTTTTGGAGCTTTTTAGAGTGTATTGAGTTCGGGTCTTGATTTCCCGTGTACCAGTCCGCCTGCTTACGTTTCCTGACCTTGCTTGTTTGCCGCCGCCTGACCGTCTGCCTGCCTCTGACCACGAATCTCTGCCGCCTTTGCCCTGCCCTTTCTGCCTGTCCCCGACTACGCCTCCGGATTACGATTTTGCCACACGCTGTAACCCGGCCGCCATAGCAGGCAAGTCCACGTCAGGGGTAACGACCTGGTAGCCTCACGCCGCAGCAAGTCCCTCCGCTTTGCGGCGGGCTCTGGGTGAAAACGGGGGCTACTTAGACTCCGTTCCCTGGCATGGCTTAGCTATCATTGCTTGCGTTGGCCCAGCGATTTCCCCTCCTCCGTTACAGTACAATCTGGCCATGGATTCCGCCAGGGTACCTCTGCCCGATCTCCGGGACGTCACGACGGCCGTCGCCCAGCAGAGCCAGCGTATTAACCAGCTTGCGGCCATGATGCAGAAATGGCGACTCGTCTGCCTCCAGGCTGCCGCCTCTGCACCTGCATCCGTTGCTCCGGCATCCATTGCTCTACCTGCTTCGCTTCGGGACCTCTCTGCATCTGCCACTCCCCTCTCGCTACGATGGAGAACCCAAGAAGTGCAGGGGAAATTCATCAGCCAGTGCTCCATTCACCCGAGATGATGGGGCACCAATTTTCCCCACTGATGAGCCAAGGTGGCCTTCATAATCACCTCTTGTCTGGAGAAGCCTTGGCTTGGGCTACGCCACTATGGGATCGAGGGGATCCTCTGACAGCGGACCTTCAAACCTTCCGCACAGTCTTTGAGGAACCAGGTCGTACTTCCTCGGCTGCCGCCGCGCTGCTCCGGCTACGTCAGGGCGACACCACAGTCGGTCAGTATTCCGGTGCAGTTTCGCACTCTCGCTTCGGAGCTGGGGCTGAAAAAAACGAACGTTTGGGGCGACATTTTGGGGAAGGCCTCTC
>JAODAL010011587.1:0-27500 GCA_025379985.1 Phyllomedusa bahiana
TGAAAAATATTTAATAGGTTAATAAACTTCTTAACCACTGTTTTAAATACTTTAATGGGTCTAGTTTCTTAGATTGTGTCATTTATGGGGGTATCTGTCATACACACCCCTCAAAGCTATGTCAGAATTGGACTGGTTCCTAAAAAAAAGTCTATGTTGCAAATATTCTTGAAAATGTGAAAAATTACTATTAAATTTCTAAGCCACTAACATCGTAAAATATAAAAAGACATTTAAAATATGAAGCCAACCTACAGTACACATATGGTAGATGCTAGTTATAAACTATTTTAAGTGGAATAACTATCTGTCTTACATACAGAAATTTTTTAAGTTTGAAAAAGGCAAATTTTTCTAAATTTTCTGGGTATTTTGATATTTTTTACAAATAAACAAGGATTGTATAGACCAAAATTTCTTACTAGCTTAAAGCACAATGTGTCATGAGAAAATAGTCTCTGAATCACAGGGATAGGTAAAAGTGTGTCAATGAGTTATTTTCTCATAAAGTGACATCAAATTTAAAAAAATGAGGCTCTATCAGGAAGGTCAAAACTGGCTGCGGCGGTAAGGGATTAATGATACTTGAGAATTTAACCTTTACCATGCAGTTTGATACTATTTCTTTTTTTAGGTGTTACATTAAAGACCACTAGTTTAATATATACTAGTCAGAGGCGTAACTTCAAACTCTTGGGCCCTGGTGCAAAAAGTGAAATGGGTCCCCCAGTTACCATGCGGCATTAAAAAACTAGTGTCTTCCTATGTGGCAGGAGGGCTTTTGGGCCCCTTTAAGCTGCTGGGCCCGGTAGCGACTGCTACCTTTGCACCCCCTATAGCTACGCCCCTGATACTAGTTTGTATTGAAAACCAACTCCAAACTAATATCCAGGGAATATATTATTGCATGCTACAAGCTGCCATCCATCTCATGTCATTAAAAACCTTCCTACTAGAGAATTTATTCGAGCAAGGTGTAGTTGCTGTACTAATTCCAGTTATAGTCAAAAATGTGAAGCTGTTAGTATATATTTACATCAGACGGGTTATTCTAAAAAATGTGTACACTGTGACCACAGAGGGAAACCCTGCCTGCAGATTCTAGATCACAACATGATTATCTATTTTCTACTAAATCTAAATGTAATAATAATAGCAATAAAATTACCTTTTCTATGCCTTATACCAGCAACAATAGATAGATCGTTGATTTAATCCAGAAGTTCCTTCCTACTTTTTATCAGGAAGTCAGAAAGTCCAAGTCACTGGCTAATGTACTCTCTCCAAGTTGTTTTTCTTCTAAATCTGATAAACTTATTTGGCTCAAATGTAAGGGTATGTTCACATGTGGTAACAAGTCTCCTGTGGTAATAAGTGCGGCATGTCATTTACAAACTAAGAATTATAAATCTACACATAAATCAAGACTCTTTTCAATCAATGCCTATATAAATTACAACACAACACTTGTCGTGCACAGCATTAAATGTACTGCATGTCACTTACGGTATATAGGATGCACAACAAGACAACTGAAAGACCATATTATGAAGCAGATATTTTGGCCTACACATGCTGCTAGTGATCGTAGTCTTTCAGGTGTATCCAAGCATTTTTTTCATGTGCATGGTGTAAATATTATGACTTTGAAGGTTTTGGGCATTAACCAAGTTTATAGAAGCTTATGAGGCAGTGACTGGAATAGGTTACTGCTATTTAGAGAGGTTTTTTGGATGTTACACCTATGTACACGTTATCCTAGAGGTCTCAATTATAAAACAGATCTTATGTACTTTATTGATTCAATGCTTTATATGGGTATGTTCAGACAACGTAATAGCAGGTGTATAGCAGCACATACTGTGCATACCGCTATATGCCCGCAGCTTCAGAGGGACACACTGACTGTCATTCATCCCGGCGCATAATCACCGGGACGAATTGACATGTCAGTTCTTTCCCTGCACGTGTATGGTACAGGTAATCATAGCTCTCATTGAGAGTTATGAATTACCGTAATATTGGCCCATACTTCAGGCCTATTGAAGCGCAATTACGCTCCGAAGTACGGTCCAACATTACACCGTGTCAACATACCCTATAATGGCTTTTTTGTTCACATTTTGCCCTCACAGAATTAAACCCTTTACCTCCACCTGATTAATAGGAGTGGCAATAGTGTTGAACACTATATATATCTTCCATTGGAACTCAACAAATGGGCCATGAATAAGGATCTAATTATTTTTGTCTGAATCATGTAATCCAACTTATGTATTGTTTTTATGTGATGTACTAGTTTTTAAACATTGGAATATAGTTTTATACGTTTCATAATGATAAAATATGTCCTTTTTTAAAAAACTTTCCTTCATCCCCCCTGTCCATTTACCAAATCATTCAGCAGTGAGTTGTTTTACTGATACACTTCATATTGCTGGTGAACTGTTATTTATTTTGTTGTATTTATTTTGTTAATTGTGTTGCTAGTTGTTACTTGGAGTCCACCAGCATCACTGGTGAACTAATTGTGTTTCTGGTTGTTACTTGGAGCCCACCAGCATCATTACACAACCCTAGCAAGTGCTCAATTCTAATGGAAAGATAGGAGAGGAAAAACAGTAAACCATGACCACGACGACAGTGTAATACTGTAAAAGATGTACCCATTTAATAAAATGTAGTAGAAATCTACATTTCATGAAAATATCCCAAAGATATTACTGCTTAACTAAGTGAAAGGCGTTGGCTGTATCCAGGGAGACCAAGACACTAGAGCAGGCCTGCACTACATATGACCTGCTGGATGCCTGCAGCCTATCAAGGGATTTCTGGTGGCCTGCAAACTGGAACGCAAAAGGTTGGAACCTTTGCAAAACCCACCCCAACATGGACATTTTCAGGCAGTCCCGGGTTGGAAACTATAGGCTATATTAATTTTAGCTCCCAGGTCTGTACATTATGAATTGGCGCCCTAAAATATGTACAGTAAATTTACAAAGGATAAAGCCATTCTGATCAGGCCCTAACCAGTCCAGTTATCTGATGTTTCATCTCAAGCACACCTGATGCAGCTTCTTCTTTTTGCCATGTCCAGGTAGTGTAACCAGTGTTTCTATAACTGGGAACTAGAAAAACTATACATCCAACTGTATCTCTAGGAACAGTCAGTGCTTTGCTATCTTTTTGTATTCGTTGCAGTTTTTTGCATTGTGATCAGGGGATGGAGGCAAATGAAACTGGTACACGAGACCGACAGGAACAACTTTTAGAACGCTTTCTCGCATAGGCTAGGGCACGATGGATTCAGTGGGGAAGTCAGAAGCAGGCTGGGTAATGTTTTACCAGTGCCCGGCAATTATACAATTGCTTTAAATTTCACAAGGCTGGTGCGTGCGCCATAGATGGCCAGCAGAGACAGCGCTGGGAGCGAGGAGAGGTAAGTCACAAGTGCCTGGAGCGCGATTGCGAGCGCTACTCGCCGATACGGCGGGACCACGGGTGTGTCTTCTACTTGCAATTAGAGTCGTAGGGGCATCGGTGACAGTTTGGCTTTGTGAGCAAGTAATGAAACAAATGGAATCTAAGGCCATGTTATGGAAGAAGCCAAAAGGGTGAATCTGTGTGTGTGTGATTTTGGTTTTAGCCTGGTTTTCGCCTTTTATTTGCTTTTATGCTTGGAATCTTGAATATGTTTTTAGAGGGATTGAATCACTTCAGCAATTAACTGATGTGGTTACCAATATCAGTGGTGGTTATCATTGCATAATTTACCTCATTCTGTGATATCACAGTGAAACTGATGGAATAAAAACAGGAAGGGGAACATCTCTCCTTAAGGAGAGCACCGAACGAACGGCGTGTAGAGATTTTTTTGCCTTTTCGCACTCTACTAAGCATCTGCATATCACAAGGCATTATGGGAAAGGGGCTGAGAAGCTCTGCTCTGCACTGATGAGGGACAAAAATCCCGAAACAGCGTTGTCTGCAGGTGAGAGATACTGGCTTGGCTAAAATCCTTTTTGCTTTCTCAAGACCTAGTAGGTCAACAGAAAATTGAGGATTTGTTACATCCAACAGAGGGCGCTGTGGGCTTCTCAGCCCCTTTCCCATAATGCCTTGTGGACTAAAAACAGTAATTCTGATCTCCATAATCTAAATTAACATGGAGTATCAGGAGCTGCCCAAGCCCAAAGCATTAACTGTGACCTAAGAAATAGCAACAAAGTCAACTGTGATTGTCAGGGATGATGATTTTCAGTTGCTCCCAGAACTACGTAGTAGTAATAATAATAATGCCAAGTTCAACCATATGCATGCAAAAAACAAGACATCATACAGCTAGGAAAAAAAAAAAAAGAATTATGTATGTGAGAATGCAAAAAATAAAAACAACTCTCTAACCCCTTAACTGTTTGTCAATGCTGCATGACAAATTAGTATGTCATGGAGATAGTCCAGGCCCAAAAGTAGGGCCCACGCCATTATAGTTGTAACTAACTGCCAAAATCCCACTGTGACAGGAGGATTTGGGACTGTTTAACCCCTTGGATGCAACTGTCAGTAGCAACCAATGAAATAAAGTGGTTAGACAGAGGAAGAAGGCTCCATTAATCCCCCCACCTGCATAGCCACAATTTGATGGATGGTTGTCATGACAGAGCCTAAAATGTTGGTATGTCAGTTAGTCACTAAAAGGCAATAATAAACTGTGATACAGGAGTGTTGCAGTGTATACATGAGTGATTGAACAGTCAAGTCCCATAACTGGACAAAAGAAAAAAAGAATAAAAAATAAAATTGATTAAATTATATATTTAACACCTTAAAGGGGTTTTCTCATTACAAGTAGAGATGGGCGAATTTCCCGAAATTCGTTTCGTTCACTTCGCCGAATTTCTCGGCAAAAAATAACTTCGTTCCGAATTACTTCGGCACGAATCACTTTAAAAAAAACAGCTATTTCCGGGCTGCACAGAGCCAGCAGGGTGATGTAGAATGTTGTGCCATGCTTAAATATGCAGAGGGAGTGTGGTTTGGTCTTCATACAATGTTGTGTTTTAGTATGACACGCACATGACTGCCGCCGCTCTTAGAATCGCTTCACTATAAAATTCCCTGGGAACTTAAGAGGGCAAAACTGACCAAAAAACTGAAGCGGGAATGTTGCCTGATAAAGTCATGCCAGAGAAAGCTGGAAAAAAACAAGCTGAGAGCTCAGGTGGCAACATCATGGCAGAGTGTGAAGGTGACGGCGTAGCCACAGCGCATGGGGTCAGCCCGTGGCACAATGACATTCTGGAGGTGGCAAAAAACAGGAATTAGGTCACAGAGTGGAACAATGACACAGTGTGGAGGTCACGGCAGCAGCAGCATGAGGTCAGACAGTGGCACAATGACAGAGTGTGTAGTTCATGGCATCAGCCACAGAAAGCAGCAGGGAGGTCAGACAGTGGCACAATGACAGAGTGTGTGGGTCACGGAAATCAGCCACAGCAGCAGCATGAGGTCAGACAGTGGCACAGGGGACCAGTGTGTAGTCACGGCAGCAGCCACAGCAGCAGCATGAGGTCGACAGTGGCACATCACATTCTGGAGGTGGCAAAAACAGGAGTAGGCCACAGAGTGGGACAATGACACAGTGTGTAGGTCACAGCAGCAGCAGCATGAGGTCAGACAGTGGCACAATGACACAGTGTGAAGGTCACGGCAGCAGCCACAGCAGCAGCATGAGGCAGCAGTGGAAACAATGACACAGTGTGGAGGTCACGGCAGCAGCCACAGCAGCAGCATGAGGTCAGACAGTGGCACAATGACACAGTGTGTAGGTCCAGGGGCAGCAGCCACAGCAGCAGCATGAGGTCAGACAAGGCACAATCACATTCTGGAGGTGGCAAAAACAGGAGTAGGCCACAGAGTGGGACAATGACACAGTGTGTAGGTCACAGCAGCAGCCACAGCAGCAGCATGAACTCAGACAGTGGCACAAGACACAGTGTGTGGTCACGGCGCAGCCACAGCAGCAGCATGAGGTCAGACAGGGGCACAATGACACAGTTTGTAGGTCTCGGCAGCTGCAGCATGAGGTCAGGCCAGTGGCACAATGACATTCTGGAGGTGGCAAAAACAGGAGTAGGCCACAGAGTGGGACAATGACACAGTGTGTCAGCAGCAGCCACAGCAGCGGCATGAGGTCAGACAGTGGCACAATGACACAGTGTGGAGGTCACGCCAGCAGCCACAGCAGGAGCTGAGCAGACAGTAAGCACAATGACACAGTGTGTAGGTCACGGCAGCAGCAGCATGAGGTCAGGCATGGCAAAAAGACATTCTGGAGGTGGCAAAAACAGGAGTAGGCCACAGAGTGGGACAATGACACAGTGTGTAGGTCACGGCAGCACCCACAGCAGCAGCATGAGGTCAGACAGTGGCACAATGACATTCTGGAGGTGGCAAAAACAGGAGTAGGCCACAGAGTGGGACAATGACACAGTGTGGAGGTCACGGCAGCAGCCACAGCAGCAGAATGAGGTCAGGCAGTGGCACAATGACATTCTGGAGGTGGCAAAAACAGGAGTAGGCCACAGAGGGGGAAAATAAACACAGTGTGTAGGTCACGGCAGCAGCCACAGCAGCAGCATGAGGTCAGACAGTGGCACAATGACACAGTGTGGAGGTCACGGTGGCAGCCACAGCAGCAGCATGAGGTAGACAGTGGCACAATGACACAGTGTGGAGGTCACGGCAGCAGCCACAGCAGCAGCATGAGGTCAGGCAGTGGCACAATGACATTCTGGAGGTGGAAAAAACAGGAGTAGGCCACAGAGTGGGAAAATGACACAGTGTGTCAGCAGCAGCACAGCAGCGCATGAGGTCAGACAGTGGCACAATGACACATGGTGGAGGTCACGCCAGCACCCACAGCAGGACATGAGGTCAGACAGTAGCACAATGACACAGTGTGTAGGTCACGGCAGCAGCAGCATGAGGTCAGGCAGTGGCACAATGACTTCTGGAGGTGGAAAAAACAGGATTTAGGCCCCAGAGTGGGACAATGACACAGTGTTAGGTCACGGCAGCAGCCACAGCAGCAGCATGAGGTAAGGCAGTGGCACAATGACATCTGGAGGTGGCAAAAACAGGAGTGGGCCACAGAGTGGGACAATGACACAGTGTGGAGGTCACGGCAGCAGCCACAGCAGCAGAATGAGGTCAGGCAGTGGCACAATGAATTCTGGAGGTGGCAAAAACAGGAGTAGGCCACAGAGGGGGAAAATGACACGGGTGTGTAGGTCACGGCAGCAGCCACAGCAGCAGAAATGAGGTCAGACAGGGCACAATGACACAGTGTGGAGGTCACGGTGGCAGCCACGCAGCAGCTGAGGTCAGACAGGGCCACAATGACACAGTGTGGAGGTCACGGCAGCAGCCACAGCAGCAGCATGAGGTCAGGCAGTGGCACAATGACATTCTGGAGGTGGCAAAAACAGGAGTAGGCCACAGAGTGGGACAATGACACAGTGTGTAGGTCACGGTAGCAGCCCAGCAGCAGCATGAGGTCAGACAGTGGCACAATGACACAGTGTGGGGGTTTCACGGCAGCAGCCACAGCAGCAGCATGGGGTCAGACAGTGGCACAATGGCATTCTGGAGGGGCAAAAACAGGAGTAGGCCACAGAGTGGGACAATGACACAGTGTGGAGGTCACGGCAGCAGCCACAGCAGTAGCATGAGGTCAGAAAGTGGCACAATGACAGAGTGTGGAGGTGGGTGGCAATACCAGTCCCTGGTAAAGATGTTGGTGGCAGATGGAGAAACTGTCAGCAGATGTGTGGCATCAGGCGGGTGGCGGCATCAGAATAGTGGCTGAGGCAGGTAGTTTGAACCCAGACTCATTTCTCACAGTTTGGTGAGGCGTCTGGCGATGTAGTCTGACGCCTAAGCGTTGGTGTGTGGAAATCTTGGCCGATCTCCCGCCTAAATTCATCTGACAAAGGTCAGTCATTCCACATTTCCCGTGGACAAGCGGGTTCCCTTTGGGGTAACGATGGCCCCCCGCACTGACACCCCTGAGCCCACAGCCGGGCGGATAGCTTCTCCACTGCAAACTCGGCAAGTTGCGGCCACACATCATTTTGGGCTGCCCATAGTCCAGCGGATCTTCTAACTGGGGTGGCAGAGTGCTGTCCAAGTAGGCCACCACCCTGTTGGTTCAGGGACTGCTCCAGGTCCTGCTGCTGCTGCTGGCGACTACCCTCCTCACTAGGCGGGTGAAGGAAGCTGCTCATCAGTGACTCCAGACTTAGGTTACGCTGTGAGGGGCTTGGTACTGCACCTACCCCCACTTCCCCCAGCAGCCGCGGCAGTAGTACGTGAGCGCTGAGGAACCCCGTCAGACCCGTCAGAGGAGGACGATGCCACACATAGGCAGCGGCCAAAAATGATTATGGAGGATTTCCCTATAGTTTTTGAGTTTGTCCCCCTCTCAATAGTGGGGGAAAAAAGGCTCCCATTTTTGGACCGGTAGCAAGGGTCCAATACGGTGGAGAGCCAGAAGTCATCCCTCTGCCGGATGGGGACTATTCGGCTGTCACTAGCCAGGCAAATAAGCATGCTGCGGGCCATCTGCACAAGTGTCTCCGAGGGGCTCCCTGCCTCCATTTTTCCCCTGTATACTGCCCCCCACGATGCTTGCGGGTTCATCTGCCTCGTCTTCCTCATCTCCATCCACCTCCTCCAGCTGCTCCTGCTCCTCCTCTCTTGTCACCTGGGTAGAAAATCCACTCATTTCACCAGACAATGCTTCTGCTCCAATGTCCTCCTCCTCCTCCTCCATTTCAGTCCCCACCGGACTTATGTGGCCACGAGATGTAGTCGCCACGTCTCCAGTCCCCTGCCCAGACAGATTTTTCAGCATCTGTTCCAGGACATGAAGCAGTGGAATGACGTTATTCATCCCGTAGTCCTGGCGACTGACAAATAACGTCGCCTCCTCGAATGGCCTCAACAAACGGCAGGTGTCACGCATGAGCTGCCACTGGCTGACATCAAAGTTACACAGGGGAGTATTCCTGTCTGCCTGGATCATCAAAAAAACGTTAATGGCCTTTCTCTGTTCATACAGTCGGTCCAACATGTGCAGGCTGGAATTCCAACGGGTGGGAACATCGCATATCAGAGTGTGTTGGGGGAGGCCGTTCTGCCGCTGCAACTCGAGGAGGGTGTTTTCCCGGCTTGTACAATTGGTAAAGTGCATGCACAGTTTCCTGGCCATTTTTCAGAATGTTCTGAAGTACGGGTGAAGCCTTCAGGAACCTTTTCCCCAACCGATTGAACACGTGCGCCATGCAGGGCATGGACCATCCCTCCTCAGTGCAGCGCGGACACCATGTTCCTCCCATTGTCCGTCACCATGGTTCGATTTGCAGTTGGCACGGAGAAAGCCCCCACATCGATTTTTGCTGCATGACGCGGAGCATTCCTCCCCTGTGTGAATTCCTTTGCCGAGGCAAGCCGATGTAGAACTGCGTTACACCGCTGTGCCCTACACTTGTGGTATGATGGAGCAGTACTTGTGGAGGCTGAGATGGTGGTGGTGGGGGGAGGAGGAGGCGGACATTGGCGCAGGAGCAGCAGTTTGACAACGTGGAGGAGAAAGCGGCGTCTCCTGTCCAAGTTGTTGGTGTGCCGGGCCGGAAGCACATTCCCCCAGTGGGCCGTAAAGGACATGTACTGGTCCTGACCGTAGTTACAGCTCCAGACGTCCGCGCTGCCGTGCACCTTGGAACAAACCCATAAGCTTAAGGACTGACCCACCTTCTGTTCTACATATTTATGAAGTGCTGGTACTGCCTTTTTGGAAAAGAAATTACGGCTTGGAACTCTCCCTCTCGGCTCGGCACAAGCCATTAGTTCTCTGAACGGTGCAGAGTCCACCATTTGGAAAGGGAGGGACTGCAGTACCAACAACTTGGACAGGAGCACGGTCGCTGCTGCACCTTAGGATGGTTGGACGCATACGTTTTTCTCTTTGCAATCGCCTCGCTGAACGACTGCTGGCGCCATCAGAAGCGAGGAGCAGGAGATCTGGACCGGGAGATGATGTCAAAGAGAAAAAAGCTCCCTTCGCAGAGGTGGTGGAGCCTTGACTGGCTGCAATGGCTTGCGTGGCCCTGGGCGCTGCTGGTGGTGCTGTTGCTGCGGCGGCAGGATGGACCTCCACATCTGAGCCACGTTTCTCCCAGCCCACCCGATTGTGACGCTGCAAGAGTTGACGCAGGGCCGTGGTGCCAACTTAGCCCCTGGCCACGCTTCACTTTCTGCTTACAGATTCTACATATACCCATATTCGGCTTCCTCCCGGGGTCTTAGCAAAGAAAATGCCACACCGCCGAGTATCGGATTTTTTTCCGCTAACGCTCCGCAAAAGAGTGACTACTGCCGCCGCTGCCTCGCTGAGCCCCTGTGCCGCTACTTTCTTGGACCTGCGAAACGGGTTTTTTACCCCGCGGCCGCTTGGCTCCCGACCTCACACTGCTGCTATCCTGCTGACTCACGGCCACACGACCCACTTGCTGGCTGTGCCGCTGCCTGACGCGCAAGCTGATGCCCTCTTCTCCTGACGATGATGAAGCCCTTGCCTCACCCGGCTCCCAAGTGCGGTCGGCTACATAATCATCTATTTGTGTTTCCTCGTCACTGCTGTCCTCATCACCGTCTTGGTATGCAGAGGGCTGACCCCCCACAACATGACCTCCCATGCCACTCTCAACATCTATACTTTGCCCCCTACTGCAAGAAGCAGGGGTTTTTGGTCCCATTTTCTTCGCTGCCAAGTAGCTGCTGACTGCCCTCCTCAAATTGTTCATCCTCGCTATATAGTGGGGCTGAGCCAGACCACATAGTAGATCTCTGGCTGAGGGAACCGGATGGACAGAGGGGGTTGAGGACAGGTGAGGGCCGCTGACCCGCTCCCGGGCCATGCCAACTAAGGGTTGGGGTCTGACGTTCCCACCGACTCGGGGCTGGGGTTGTCAGATGTCATCTGGGTGGATGTGGATGACCTAGTCAACCAATCAAGAACCATGGGGTGGCGGAACAACACACGGCGCTAGATGACAGCGGCAGTTGTGGGCCCCACCTGTGACCCCTGCTGCGACGTCCCCTTGCGTGCTGCGATCTGGGCCTGGAATGTTTGTGCCTCTGCCCCTCGCAGATGAAGGCCTGCACCTCTCTGTCTGACTTTTGTTTGTTCTAAAATGTACAGACACTGTTTGATGAAGATATCTGTATATGATAAATACACACCCTTATTTGACGCCCAAAAGAACCCACTAAGAAGCTTGGGTAACCCTTGGATATAAATTGTGCTCCACAAATGGGCAGGAAAAATTGACTTGATGTGCCGTTTAAAAACTCTGTGTATTTTTTCGAATATAAAAAGCACAACAGGCTTAATTAACCTTTGGATATGAATTATGCTACAGAATTTCTTCTGTGGCGGTGAAAAAAAAAAGTTTCTTTACTGAGTACAACTGCAGAATACGCTTTTAAATTTAACCCTGGATGTAAAAATTTCGCCAAACAATTGGGCCACCACAAACTAGTAGCTTTGTAGCATGTTACAATTGCGTGTTTTCTACGCCACACAAAATGAGATAAAATAGTAATTATCATTAGCTTTAGATTATGCTACAGGAAAAATGTATGTATTTTGGCGTTGAAAATGACGGTTTCTTGGGGTCAGCACACCAGCAAAACAACGCTTAATTAACCCCTGGATGTAAATTGCGCCAAACAATTTGGCCCCACAAAATAGTAGCTTTGTAGTGTGTTACAATTGCGTGTTTTCTACGCCACACAACAAGAGATAAAATTGTAAAATTTAAACCCTTTGCTTGTGAATTATGTACAGGAAAAATGGTTATATTTTTGGCGTTGAAAATGACGGTTTCTTGGGGTCAGCACACCAGCAAAACAATGCTTAATTAACCCCGGTATGTAAATTGCGCTAAACAAATTTAGCAACCACAAACTAGTAGCTTTGTAGCGTGTTACAATTTCGTGTTTTCTACGCCACACAACAAGAGATAAAATTGTAATTAACCTTTGCTTGTGAATTATGCTACAGGAAAAATGTATATATTTTGGCGTTGAAAATGACGGTTTCTTGGGGTCAGCACACCAGCAAAACAACGCTTAATTAACCCCTGGATGTAAATTGTGCAAAAGAATTGAGCAACCACAAACTAGTAGCTTTGTAGCGTGTTACAATTGCGTGTTTTCTACGCCACACAACAAGAGATAAAATTGTAATTAACCTTCGCTTGTGAATTATGCTACAGGAAAAATGTATATATTTTGGCGTTGAAAATTACGTTTTTTTTGGGTCAGCACACCAGCAAAACAACGCTTAATTAACCCCTGGATGTAAATTGCGCAATAGAATTGAGCAGCCAAAAATGAAGTGGTATTTGTATGTAAAAAAACTGTTTCTATAAAAGAATACAACAGGAACTGGCTTAGATCCACTTGGATATTGAATGTATAAGCAGCTGCAGTGGACGCACACTGGATTTCATATCCCAAAACCCCCAAAAAATCAGAAAATAGAACATTAAGAGAACAGTCTCTGAGACAAGCTGAGACACCCCACAAAAATCGCTGTAAAAAAATCAGTTCTTCAGTGAGAGCTATCACAATCAGCCGCGGCAGCACCTTCCCTGATCAGTATAGTGAGAGGAGTGTGAGCTCCCGGCGTCGCGCCCGGACTTAAATATGTGCGGTGACGTCACAGAATCCCGCCGGTCTCTGAATGGCTTCATCCTGCACATGTCATGCAGGGTATGCCCTTCTTCCTCCCCGAATGCTTTGCCCCATGTAGCGCCCTGTGCTCGCACCCATTTTAACAATCCAAAGCCCACTTCGTTCACCCGAAGTACCCCAAACTTCGACTTCGTTCCGAACCGAAGTTTTCCTGAAATTCTAAACGAATTCCACTTCGTTAGAATCGATTCGCCCATCTCTAATTACAAGCTTTCGTGGGCATCGTAAACTTTATCTCTTTCTTAGAGCTTCAAATCCAGGGGCGTGTCTCTCCTCCCAGTAGATGTGTCATCCCTCACTGAAGACTGGTGACATCATCATTCTGTGTGTGCAGTGGAAGGGAGAGGATGTCACAGCTCTGCATACCTCCTGCAATGGTCATTCTCATCCTGGAGAGCTGTCCTTTCACACTCTGCTCCCCCCCCGTTTCAGGAGGGTGTAGGGGGAGAGAGTGCATTTTCCATTTGCTTCATCATTTCAGGCTGTATGTATGACTGTTTACACCTACACAGGTGTTCTTGTTACAAGGAGCTTGTGGAAGGAGGGGACAGCTCTCCAGGCATCAGAACTGACCATAGTAGGGGTCTGCTGAGCTGTGACATCCTCTCTTTGTACAAAACTGTTGTATGGGGGTGGGGTGGGGGGGGTGAAGGAAAACAGCAGGGAGAGACTCGTTAATTACCCCAAAAAAATTTTATAAACACACTGTGGGGAAGGCAAAGAGGAGTCAGCAGCCATTGTCACACAGCTCAGAGTGCAGTGAAAGACTATGAGACCACAGACAGCAGCCATTTTACTTTCATTTTAAACAGCTCATGTAGAAAAGAGTGCAGGTAGCCAATCACAGCACAGAAAACGTGACCCATCCAGGGGTCATGTCTCAACAGGGCTGAATGAAATATCAGGCAGCCAATCACTGAAAAGGGGCATGGTCTACCCCTTGCTGGAAAAGCTCTAGACACCACAGAAATTTGCTCATGCTGCATACTTTAAACAAAATCAAGTTTTATTAATATATTTGAAAGAAAAATCACATTTGTACAAAAAAAATAAAAAACAGCAAAAATATAGACATATCAAAATAAAGAGACCATTCAGTTATATCCCTTGTTAGAACTATGACAAGATTTCATACACTGGCTCTATAGAACCAAAAACAATCAATTTTGTGACATAGATTATAAACGATAATAAGGAAGAAATTGACTGAGATAACAACCATTCTTAGAAATAACATTAAATACTAAACTAAAAAACTCTGTGTGCGTGTACCTTCATCTTCCCTGTGGTGAAAGCAAACACGTTATGTGAAAATATAGTAGTTATATGGAACCATGGAATAACAGTCTGGAGTGTAGAGTTGATCCTTCAGAGCTGATGGGCAGGGGCATATCTCAAGGCTTCAACGAACATACAAGAAAGCAGAGTCCCTGCAAAAAACATTTAAGTTACTAGGGAATGGCCAATGCTGCATTGTGGAATCGATCTACTTGCAATTTTAACCAAACTTATCCGGGCACTCCACGATGCATAGGTAATAAATTTCCTATAAACGGAAGAGTGGGCATTTACAGATTTATCCACTCTTGTAGGTCAGGATAAGATGACAGCCATGCCGAGCTAAAGTTATCCTGGCATTGATAAGAACTCAGTATGGCATTGCGTATCCCGGGATGGTACTCTCCGGGTCCAAGTAAAGTAAACAGTTTTGGGAGTCGTTCAGGGTACAGGACAGCCCATTTTAATCATTCAAAAAACTAGAATTACTGCAAAAGCCTGAACTCATAGGACAAGACCATAATAAGTGAAAAAAAGGGTACCCAGGGACATAAGACATTTTGGACAGACATCAGGAAATCTCTGGTTTAAATTTGTGCAAACGCGTGGTGGTATAGTATGCACGGTGTAATATGTACAATTGGTCAATTCTCTTCCCCATACTTCGGATACCAACTTCGGGGTTTCCAAGCTACCGCCCACTGATCATCTGTGATGGGTCCCCGACGTCCCTCTCCAAGTGCTTTTCTTCGCCTGTAAGGGTCCCCAAACCTTTTCTTTAACAGCATGCATAGAAACATGGATATTAGGGCCGCGTGGGGTGAGGGGTGGTGGAGATACCAACATATGGGGGTATAGGAAATTCTTGCAGAACATTTGACTCCCCCGTGAATTGCGTATGTAGGGCTGACTCAGCTGAAGAATAGTGGAAACAAAGTGAGTGTTAGGAATGTGATAGTCCCTGCCAAATCCTGAAAGGTCCCGATGTCTAGTTTTCGTATAACTAGATAAGTATATCACCCCCTCCCTCTCCATGACAGAGCCCCTCCATGGTAGGAGTTCCCTGCATACTGTTATTGGTTCAAAAAGGTGTATATTATCCGTTTGGTTAACTATCAGGTTTTTTCACTCTGCTTCCATATTAAGAGACATTGTTTAAAGATCGGACGCAGTGATAGCATGGTGGGTCTAAGCGGTGTCGAACAAAAGAAATTGGTAGGGTGAAATATACTCCGGGTTTCCAAGTTTATAAGGTTCCCTAGCCCTTTAAAGATAGTCCAACTCGGCCACCTAACCAAGTGAGAGAGCTGAGCTGCCCAGTATATGTACGTATATCCAGGGCAAGGAAACACCTCCCCGAACCCATGGGTGTTGTAAAACATTGTACGGAAAGGCTGCCCTACCATTGTGTGTTCCACATAAAAGAAAGTAAAATAAGAATTTAAAGACCCTAAATACAGAAGAATTAAAATATACTGAACTCTGAATAAGGAACGTACAGGATTTTGAAAAAGGATCCATCTTGACTAAGCTAATACTAGCCATGAATGACAGCGCAGCCTGCCCCACCCTGGATCCTAATTGCGAAGATAAACCAAGAGCGGGGCAACGTTCAAGTCGTAAAACTTCCGATAGCGATCTAATATAGTGACTCCAAATAGGTAAATAGAGATGAGAAACACTGCAATGGTAGGGAGGAGGGCTTTTGCTGCGGAGGGGCAAAAGAGATTCTAAGGGCATCAAATGGACTTGTCAATGTTAGACCTGCAACCCAAGTATTGACCAAATAATTCACTACTTCAAGGCACTTGGAAGTGAAATCTCCAACATCCCGCAAATACATCAATGCATCATCTGCATATAAACTAATTTTCTCGTGTAAAGAACCCATTCTCACCCTATAATATTATGAGATCTGGCTCTACCCGGCCAGCCCCCCCCCCCCCCCCCCTCCCCCCCGCCCCCCACCCCCCCCACCACCCCCCCCCCCGCCCCCACCCCCCCCCCCCCCCCCGCCAGCCGCCCAAAGCTTGATTGGGGCCATAAGCGAATACATAAGTGGCGATAGGGGACATCCCGGCCCTGGTACCCCTTCGTACAGATAGTGATCAGATATAAGGCCGTCACCCTAACCTTTGGGCGACGGGTTGGAAATACAGAAGCTTGCCCGGGAAAAAGGTTGACCTAGTCCAAAACGTTGAAGAACCAGCCCGGGAAAATTCCACTCCAAAATCAAAGCTTTGGTTTGGTCTGGGGATACAAGTATCCTACCCTACATTTGAGGGGGCCCCCTGCATTTTTCAAAACAAACCGTAAGTTCGGGCCCGTATGTTTGCCGGGCAAAAAACCTTCTGACTCCATGTACCAAAAAGGATGACGGAGTTAAGACGGAGGGCCAAACCTTGGCCAAATCTTAACATTCGGTCTCAGGAGAGATAGGCCTGTACAGGAGCACATTCAGGGTCTCTGCCAGGCTTAGGGATGACCAAAAATTTAAGCTTCACGCATCGAGCCGGAGGCAAGATACCCCCCTGGCCTCATTAACATCAAGAACATGGGGCCAAAATATCAGGGCCTGTTTAAAAAACCTAAAAGGAAGCCCAAACTTTCCAGGGACTTCGCGTTTTTTAAAAGGGGGCAATGGCTACTTGGGTCTTCCCCCAAGGAAAGGGGCATCAGATCGGGGACGCTGCTCCGCTGTGAGAGAGGGCAACGCGACATCTCGCAGATAGTCCGTATTCTACCTAGAAAACCCAAAGGTAAGCATAAAACAGGTCCCCCATAGAACATACGGAATTCCCTTTCCCCCCCACCGTCTAGGGTTTGAAATGATCTCCCCATTAGCTGTCTCCCCAAAGGTGAAACCGGGGCTCGGGGATTTCTTTGCCATACAGGGCCCGAAAATTTGCCCCAAGCGCCGCCCCCATTTCGAAACGACTGCCTGGTAAAAAATGTATGCGAGTTTCCCCCCATCTCGTAATAATTGGCATATAGTTTTGCCCTAGAAGCCCCAACCGGATTTATTTTTTCCTGATGGATCTCTGATATAAGTTAGTTTTTGCCTGCGCCACATCCCGTGCCAGTGTATCAGCCTTAGTTGCATAGGTGCGTTTTAAATCAGAGACAGCAGTGGAGAGTTCTCCCCTTATATATGCCTTAAATGCATCCCAAATTGACAGGAGGGAGGAGTGGCGTTCATTAATTATTAAAAATTCTTCTCATTTATCAGTGAAATGGGTTGAGGGTGGAAGGAGCGTTAACCAGTATGGGTTAAAACGCCAGGATTTGGGTTTAATAAGTTCTGACCAGCTACAGGTGAGTGATCTGAGACCGATCGAGATAAATAATCGCACTCCGCAACATAAGGGAGAAGTTGCCTGTTTACTAGGGCCAAATCTTTTCTAGACAGTGCATTGTATCCCGGCGAGAAGCAAGAATACTGGGAAGTAGATGGGTGATGGAATCGCCAAACATCAACTAGACCCACTGCATCTACCGCCAGCTGCAAGGGAGAGGGACAGTCTGCCTGGCCAAGAGTTTGTCCCGCAATAAATCTATCTTGAACAGTGTACCAGGTAGAGTTGAAATCTCCTAATCACAGAACCGATGTATCCGGCCACTTTAGAATATAAGCAATTGCTAAATGAATAATCTCCCATTGCAAAGGGGGCGGGATATAGGTGTTAATCAAAATTAATGGTTTATTGTCAATAAGGCAGTATATGAAAATGTATCTTCCATGTTTGTCCATAACAATATCGTTCAAACTGAAGAGCACATTTTTACGGATTAATATCGATACTCCCCTTGCATGAGAAGAATATTCTGAATGGTAGAGCCACCCCACCCACGGTTTTCTTAATGTATGGGTCTTAGAGCCGGATAGATGGGTCTCCTGAAGACCATATTTATCTACAATGTACGATTTAATTAGCCTCATCACCGGGTTGGGGTTTAATTGAATCATTAAGTCCCCTCACATTCCATGAGAGAGCATTAAAAGACGTCATGCAAAAAGAGGAAAAAAAAGAGGGGGCGCACAATAGTGTTATACTGTTATAACAAATTTAGGTATTGAATACAGTTGGATTCTCACCTTGGGTGTTGCGCTTATAATATAAGAGGCACAACACTATATGGGCTTGCGGGCAATTTATATACCGTAGCCCTTAGTACGGCAGCCGCAGGTCACTGATGCTCCGCTCCGGTGTCCGGTGGGAGAAAAAGACGCCAATGAAAAAGAAAAAATGGACCCGCGCACGTGCAGGATAAAAAGCCCGAGCTCAAGGTTTTTTACATTAAAAAAGTATTTATTCTTAAAAATGCAAGATTTTACTCTCACAAAATTAAAAACAAAACATACAGATTATACTTTACGCGTTTCGCGAGAGAGCCCTCGCTTCATCAGAAGTTTACATTTTATGGTGTTCAAACAGAATTATATAACGATACTTTGAGTTGCAATTGGATACACTTGTGTCTGCACCAATGACGTGCAGGGGCGGGGGTTTCAGTAGTGTTACTGAAAGAAAATTGGAGAAGAATGTGTCTATCTGAGAGATCAAAGCAACCATTGGACAGGGGAAATGATAAAAGGGAAACATTGGATGAGAAGATGTCAGTCAAAGAGATAGAAGAAATTGAGAAAAAAAAAGAAAAAAAAAAAAAAAAAAGAAAAGGAGGAAATCCTTTGAAATGCAGAGAGAAGAACTAGAGAGGATCAATGCGAAGAAGCGTGATAATCAGTGATAACGTTAGCTAATTTTATTGGGTTTCAATTGTAAATAGATTTGGTGGGTATTGCTAGTCCCCGCGATGTAGATAAATCACGGGGTGGTATAAGTGACAATAAATATATGTGTAAGTTCTTATCTAGGGTGCTGAAAAAATTTTAAACCCAAACGTGAATGGGAGATATGGATGGGCCAATAGTAGGGCTCTGGCACAAATTTAAAATAATAGGCGCTGAAATATCCAGTCCCAGAGGGCAGCAAATGACATTCAAATGTTAAACACTGAATGGTCGTTGATTGGTAGTGTTAATTGCGGGAGATATGGTTAGACCATCACAGAGGGGAGCTACTTTTCTGTGGGGAAACACATAGAAAAATACATTTACTTTAAGAGAAAAGATCACCGGGGCGTGTTCCGTGGATGAGATGGAATGCCCGGGTTTCTAGGTTTCACGGGAATGAAACTACCATAGGCAGTTTCACTGACACGTGGAATGTATATATTCACTTATAATAGAAATTTTTAGGTATACTGAATGAACATACTGATGAATACCCGAGTACCGGTATTCTACAGTGTAATGCCCACTAATAAATAATAAATAATACTGTAAAATTAATAAAAACATCACGGTGGGTGTTACCAAGAAATGAAAATCTGAATTTCAGAATCAAAATTATTGCAACGACTTTTATAAGGTGCACTTGCTAATTTCAAGGAGTACAGCTCCTGGGTAGTATATACTGGCGCCAAAATATATATTTTGATTTTTAAAGGGAAGGTTTTGGATACTTCGAACAAAAGAATCATTTGTTCGCGCTAGTGGGATTCTCAATCACAGAGGAAACTATTTCTATTAAGAGCAGTTATTCCTCCTATATATATATATATATATATATATATACACATATATATATATATACATATATATATATATATATACACACACACAGAAGATAAATAGTATTGGAATGGAGCAATAAAACTAAAACTACGTGGTTAATGTTTCTACATGAGAATCGGGAAAGATATAATTAAAGGACGATATAAAAAGGACAAGAATAAAACCACCAGTGTCAGTTTACACTGTTAGTGGTGAATAAACAAAAAGTGGATTTTTTTTAAAAAAATAAAATAGCTCTGATACAGGTTAAAATACATTGTGTGAACAAACGTTTGTTTTTTTTTGATACAAACTTTGTATCTATATATAAAAAAAGACGTCATGGTATTGCTAGAGAAAAGGGGCGTAGGATATCGCAGAAGCCTCAACCCTATTTAAAAGGAGTTTTCTTACCAGCTTTCACCCTGTCAGTGAGCCTGGTAATTTGAACTGGGGGGCTGCTTTTTGGGTCTGTCTCTTTGCTCCCTCTTCCCCCCCCCCCATCAGCCCCGGCGTAGGTAAATTCTAACGGGGGGGGGGAGGGGTTTTCTGCCAGAGTTCACCCTGTGTTGCCTGCCTGGGCTGTTGCAGGAGAGGGTGATCTATGATGTAAAGGAATGTGAAGTGGTGTGCTAATAACAGAGCAGGAGGATGATGTGTTCCTATATCCCCTGTTAGCTTAAAGTCTCACATCCCAGCAAAAACAAGGGGGGAAATTTATAAAATCAGGGGCTCAAAAAACGGAGAGCATAAAGTATTACATGCTGATTTATGTTTAGTATAGTCAAGTTCCAAAGACACATCATGATTTATAACAACAGGGTCATGCTGCCAAACAAATTGTGTGAGAGCAGGGGAAGCAGGGACACACAGGGTTAATCCAGGCGCACGGACACAGACACCAGTCCCCCCCCCCCCTCCCTCCACTACGAAACATTCTGTGCGGGAGGGCTCTTGCTCTGACCCGTTTCGGTGGAGTCATTCAGCCCCGACAGCCATAAGATAAGGTCAAAAGGTCGGCTGCTATAGAAAATTTAAGGAGAGTACTACTAACAGGGTATCAAAATCAGTAGGACATTTGTATTGAAAAATTTTTGCAAAGCGCTTGTTTTTAAAGATCTTTAATTAAAACCCAATCATTGTAGCGAGAAACCCCTTTAAAATCCAAAGGGCCCACATCATCCCCCCCGGGAAAAGTTTGTTGGGACAAATTTGGGAATGTACACAAAACAGTAAAGCCCCAATAACCCATTTCCCCCCCCACACCCGTCCCTAACCCCTGAAATTTGACCCAAACATTAAACCATGCTATAACTGAAGATGGCGAAAGGTCGCCTTAACCTAGTAGAAAGCAGCTGCCGGGGCCGACAAGCAGCGCCCCGGGGGGCAGAATTGGGGCGACAAAATACGGAGGGATTTCTCAGGATGGGGCCAATATCCCATACATTCGTTTACACATGGGTTCCAGGAACCCATTGAGAGTAAAGTGGTGAGAGGGGTGGTAGGGGGTTCAGGAGGGAAAGACCAGACGGGGGGGGCCAGGGAGAGGGGGCTGCTAGGAGGAGGGGCGGAGGAAAAAAGAAGAGGGAGAGCGGGAGAGGGAGTGGGGAAAAAGAGGGGGGGGGAGAGACAAAGGGGGAAAGGGGGGGGGGGGGAGGAGGGAGAAGGGAGGGGCAAAGGACGGAGGGGAGGGGAAGGGGAGGGGAAAAAAAGGGGGGAGGGGGGGAACTCTCCAATGAGCTGTGGAAAGAAAAGGCATCTTAGATTAAGTCTCATGGACTTTCAATTCAATAAATTAAGCATTGACAGTGACGAACCCGTTTAAGGACACATTGAAATGCTGCGTGAGTTGTTAGAGAGATATGAGTCTCCAAAGTGCGTCACTGAGGACATGTAAGTTCGCCCTCAGGGTGTTTGTCTAGCCAATCATGAGCAGCCACGGGGTTATCAAAAAAAGTGGGTTTCTAATCCCCCACCTGTCTCCGCAGCTTTGGCGGGGGATGATCATGGCGCGTATTTCAGCCGAGTTCACGTAGCTTCACCTTTTCCGAAAATTAACCTGAGCCGTTTTCCGTGGATTCTAGTGAGAAGTCCGGGTAGAGTGAAGTTGGACATTTTCATACGGGATCGGGCCTGTTTCCCGAATGAGTCGTTTTGCAGGGTTGTCACTGCGGGCTCTCGATTAATTTAAGAACTTTGCGGATAAAAGTCCTTGGAGGAGCACCTAGGTGGAGGGTGGGTTTTTCGGCATAATGTGGTGGAGCTCGCTCCACGGCGAACATGAGGGAAAAAAAAGCTTTCTATATCCGAATTTTTCAATAGGAGAGATTCAAGAAATGCCTCCGGTCTAGTGGCACTTCGCATTCCTCAGGCCAGACCAATGAATCTTATCGGTTGCAGCGTCTTAAGCCGGTTCTCTTGATCATCTACTGCTGGCGTTAAGTTTGAGTACTGGGGCTGTAATATCAGTAATTTTGGTGTTTACTGGAATGGCCGGTCTTCAAGTCGCTCACGCTCTGCTCCACTTGCGTAACTCTATCAGTAATACTGTGATCCTGCGAACGCAGAGAAAAGAAAATTTCCCCTTTAATATCATCAATCCCATGTGGAGAGCATGTCTGGACGGTGATTTGAATGGCCTCCAACACCTTTTGGGGTATCCCAGGCTGGGAGACTTCCTGCGACAGTGCTGGTTGATCCTAGGTAGGGTACCGGGGGTGGTGTAGAGAGGACTTGCCAGTAGAAGGTGGCCCTGTTCTACGGGAAAGCCGGCCAGTTTCTGCGCCCGCCTCTAGTTGTTTCTTAGGAGGGCATGGTGGCAATGGTCAGGCTTGTGGCACAAGTGAAGAAGAGATATGAGGCAGTCCCTCCGTTATTTAAATGGCACTATTGGTCCGCACCGCAGCTTAAACTAAACGATTAACATCTGGAAAGTTGAGTCATCCTCCAATAACTAGGCCGGATAGGGCCCAATAGAGGTTGAGCAGGTATGTATTTAGGGGAGTGGATCTCGCTGGTACAAAACCATACGAGGTTTTGGGGGTGCGGGCAACAGTTCCCAACATCCAGGGAATGACGCCCAAAGGTGGGGGAGAAGCGTTTGAGCAAAGGATCTAGTTCAATATGGACAACAGCTATTTCAACGGCATACTTATCTGCCCTTTTCTCCCAGTAGCCCACAGGAGGGAGATAGAGACCAGAACAAGGAAGTTCTTCATATATGCAGCAGCGCTGCAGCAATGTTATGTTTAAGGGATCTGGTTCTATTGATTGTATAAATTTCTCCCATGGAAGTAATATAATGCAGGGGGGGTCCAGGATAGTGGATCAATTGAAAGCAGATAAGGCTGCCTAATTTTGTAGGTGTGCCACTGTAAAGTCCCCTCGAGGGGTCTCCGGGGGAGGTCAGGCAGCAAGGGGTGGTCCTCCTGGGAAATACACAGTCCGTGCACATGGGCAAGATGGGCGGCTGCACGTGTCCCCAGCTACCAAAGAGCTAATGGCGGCTTGCATGTGGGTTCTTTCTCGGGCTCTGGGAGCGGACTGGTGGGAATCGCTTTCTCCCACACCTCCTCACCCCCCGAGGACAGGGCCAGCATCTTTAGTTTCTTGAAGAAGTGGGTGCTGCACAAGTCCCTGGGTTTGTCCGACCCCGCACGCGCTGAGTACACTGCGCGCCTCCAAGGCTGCTGCCGTCTGCTTCCCTTTGTGCTCTCCGCTGTACGGTATTACTGCCCGGTCTGCCGGTCTCACAGGGCTGGCGAGGGTAACGGAGAGCTGGGAAGCAATGCGCCCCGCGCACTGCCCCGTCTCTCACGGCAGGACCAACCCAGTCCCGAGTACCGGGCCTCCGGACCCTCGTTGTAACGGCTCCCATAGCTGCTATACTTAATGATTAGGATATACCAAACCAATTGCAAAGTGCTTATTTTTACTGTTCCCATCATATACAGATATGATCTTTGTAGCGAAAAAAAAAAAAATAAAAAAAAAAAAAAAAAAAAAACCCCTTTGACTCACCTGGACGTATGGGTATGTCCTGGTGGCGTTATGGAGCTGTGTAGCAGGATCGCATTGCGATCCCGCTACACAGCCGCTGGTCGTTAGCTGCTAATTGCATCTAACACTCAGTGGTTACAGCGTAGGAGGATGTTTTAAAGTGTGAAAATCAAATCACCCACTTTTGCCATTTTACAAATAAAAAAGTAAAATAATGAAAATATTACACATTATTTGATCCCTTGCTGACTATGTTAGTTTGATCACTGACAAAGACATGAACAGTCTATAATTTTAAGGGTAGGTTAATTTTAACATTGAGAGATAGAATATCAAAAATAAAATCCAGAAAATCACACTGTATAAATTATATAAAATGTATTTCATTTTGCTGAGAGAAATAAGTATATGATCCCTACCCAACCCATTAATAGCATTCTGGCTCCCTACAGGCCAGTTAGATGGCTCCTCATCAACTCCTTGCTGTATTAACCCTTAAAGACCCAGCCAGTTTTGGCCTTCATGCCACAGCCTATTTTTGGAAAATCTGTCATGTGTCACTTTTTATGTGAGAATAACTTTTTGACACTTTTACATATCCATGATGCTCTCAGAGATTGTTTTCTCATGACACATTTGTGCTTTAAGTTAGTAAGAAATTTAGTGTCCATACCAATCCTTGGTTTGTTTGTGGGAAAAATAACAAAATGTCATGGAAAAATATTGAAAATTAGTCTTTTCAAAGTTCTTTCTAAAATTTCTGTGCGCCAAAGACAATTAATTTTTCCCCACAAAATAGATTATATAGCATCTACCATATGTGTCTCCTGGGTTGGCTAAATTTTTTAACTGTCTTTTTATTTTTTTACGACATTAGGGGGCTTTAGAAGAAACTTAGGGCACACATGTATGAAAAAACTGTCATTGTCACAATTCACTTGGTGCCCGTAACAAACCAATGAGGGAAGACCCCCCCCTCTCATTTTTTCCAGAGCACTATGTGAAACGAAGTGGGAAGCTACTGATAGGTTGCTATGGGCCACACAGAGAGAATTTTCGACCCAAGACCGTTTTCATTTACATTTGGCCCAATTAGTAGTTGCATTTCTCACATTTTCAATAAAATTTGCAATATTCATTTTCTTAGGGACCAGTCCAGTTCTGACGTGGCTTTGAGGCACTTATATGGTAGATACTCCCATAAATGACTTCATCTAACAAAATAGACCCCTTAAAGTATTTCCAACAGTGTTTAGGAAGTTTGTTAACCCTTTAGGTATTTCACAGAAATTAACCCCTTACCACCGGAGCCAGTTTTGGGCCTTTGGACAGGGAAGAGCCCATTTTGAAATCTGTCATGTGTCACTTTAATGTGAGAATAACTTTTTGACACTTTACCTATCCATGTGATTCAGAGATAGATTTTTTTCTAGTTGACACTATTGTTCGTTTAAGATTATTAAGACATTTTGGTCCAACAAAATGCATTGTTTATTTGTTGAAACATTCAAATTTTCGTGAAAAGAAAAATGTGGAGGGAAATTATTTACCAATTTCAAACTTTCAAAACATGTCTGCATGTAAGACAGCAGATAGTTATTCCACTCAAATAGTTTATAACTAGCCATTACCATTGTCTGCTGTAGTTTGGCGATCATTTTTTTTAAATTTCTTTTTTTTTTTTACGACATTGGGGGGCTTATAAATTTAGTATTAATTTTCCACATTTTCAAAGAAAACTGTAATATACATTTTTTAGGGACCCAGTCCAGTTTCTAACGTGAACCTTTGATTGACCTTGTTATTTGGATTCCCCCCCCGCGTAATGACCTATCTAAGAAAACTACACCCCTTTTAAAGTATTCAAAACGCAATTAGGAAGTTTATTAAACCCAGTAGGGTGTTTCACAGGAATTAATGCATAAGTGGAAGAGACATTTCAAAATTTCACTTTTTTTTGCAGATTTTCAATTTTTTTTTACAATTATTGACAAGGGAAGACGGTAAACGTGATCAGGGAAATGCAACTTAATATTGAATCCCAGATTCTGCCGGTTTTCAGAGATTTATCCCTTATGTGGCCTAGTGCATTATTTAATCAACCACAAGCCCCAGAATTGGAAGAGGGCACTACTGGACTCTGGGGTCTCCTCATTTTCACTACGATTTTAGTTTAGGGGCCATTTCAGTTTTGCGGTCACCCTAAGGTTTCCAAAACTTAAATAATACCTAAAAAAAAACAAAGACCCCATTTGGAAAACTACCCCCCTTACGGAATATATCCAGGGGTGCAGGGAGTCTAAACGACCCCACAGGCGTTTCACAATTTTTTTTTTACGCGTTCGGCTCTGGAAAATAAAAAAAAAAAATATATATTTTTTCCAATAATCTGCACTTTTTAGCTGAAAATGTTTAATTGTTTACAAGGAACATTTTGGAAAAAAAAAAAAAAAAAAAAAGCCCCAAATTGTGTTTACGCAATTTCTCTTCGAAGTTCGGCAATACCCTACATGTGGGTTGGTAAACTGCTGTTTTGGGGCCCATTGCAGGGGGGTTAAGAGTTGACAAGGGAGCGGGAAGCACTACTTTGGCTTTTGGGGCGCACTGAGTATTGGTGGGGCCATGGTCGCCATTGCAAAGCCCCCAAAGTACTAGAACAGGTGAAACCTTCCAGATGTTTCCCCATTTTGGATTCTACACCCCTCAGGGATCTCATTCTAAGGATGTATTTTGATTTTGGGCGCACAGGTGTTCCGTTAGCTTTTTTTTAGCATTGGGCCTGGAAAATGGAAGGGGGGAAAACGCAGTTCCGCCATTGTTTTTGGGCTTCATTTTTACAGTACATTGGAAAAATCCCTCTAAAGAAGCATTTATGCTTATCTATATACACGAAATACTTTGAGATTATTGTTCACATATTTGATCAAAAGATGTTTAAGGCTGCCCACGACTTTCAAGTGATCTCAAAGCGGGCAGTCTTACTATCTTTACCTCTCAATAGAGCCAATTCCAGGCCGCTCACTGGGTCAACCGACCTCCATTATTCCGAGAGAAAAAAAATAAAAAAAACACACCAAAACCTGCAAGCTTGCACTTCTTATGACACGCCTGTGAGAGGGGCGGGTGCAGAACAACAAAATGGAGGACCCCTTTCTCCCCATATAGGTTAAAATCATAAACACCAAAAAAGATCGATGGTTTCTGTACAAAAAAACATTTCTGCAAAAAAAACATATGCAAACCCTGGGTGGCCCACTGGCCAGGGTTGCGGCACACATATATATAATACACATACCACGCCACACCACTGCCAGCGGCACACTACGGCATTAAGGGCAATACATTAAGTGGAAATCCCTTCTAAGAAGCATTTATGCTATCTATCAAAACTATTCCCGATTTGAGGATCACGTTGAAAGTCGTGGGGCAAGCTTTTAAAACATATTTTGATCAAAAATTGTGTTGAACCCGAGAATCTTCAAAGTTTTTTCATGTATGATAGATAGCATAATGCTTCTTTTAGGATTTCCATGAATGTTATTGCCCCCTTTTTTGCTGTAGTGTGCCGCTGGCTGTGGGGTGCGTCGTGTACATGTATATACTATAATATAGATATTTATAGATTTATATATATGTATATCTATATATAATATATATATAGGTGTGCCGCAGCCCTGCCAGTGGGCACCCAGGTTTGCATATGTTTTTTTCAGAAATTGTTTTTTGTGCAGAAAACCATTAGTTTATATTTGGTGTTATAATTGATTTTTTAACCGATATG
>JAODAL010011587.1:32500-99265 GCA_025379985.1 Phyllomedusa bahiana
TAAATTACCTCATAACTAGCGTGGGGGCGAATTAATTCTAACAAAGTGGAATTCGTTTAGGAATGTCAGGAAAACTCGGTGCTGAACGAAGTCGAACTTTGGGGGAAATTCGGGGGAACAAATGTGCTTTTTATTGATAAAAAGGCTGCGAGCAAAGGCGACAAGGGGCAAAACACTCGGGGGGAAGAAGGGATTTGGGCCCCAAAGAAAATTTCAAAATAAGCCAATCAGAGACCGCGGGAAACCCCTTTACGTCCCCCCCAACTAAAATAACCCCCGGGGCCAAAGCTGGGGGCTCAAACCCCTCCCCCCCCCTGTCCATCAGGGGAAAGGGGCCTGCCCCGGGGGGCTGAATTTTTACTGAAAGAACGATTTTTAAAACAGCGATTTTTGTGGGTCCCCGCTTTGGGCTCAGGGGACGCTTCCCCTTAACGTTTTATTTCTAAATTTTTTGGGGGATTGGATTAGGTCCCCTGGTGCTCCAATTTCCCGCTGCATTTTAATTTAAATCCTATCTGCTCCAAAAAGCCCCCATTGAATATCCAAAAGGGGGCTAAACCTTTTTTCCCGTTTTTAAATTTATTTTTTAAAAAAGCGTTTTTACAATAAAAAATACCACTTCAAATTTTTGGCTGCTAAAATTTTTTCCCAAATTTTAAATCCAGGGGGTTTAAATTTAAACATTGTTCTGCCCTTTTTGGTGACTAAAAGAAACCGTCTTTTTTACCGCCAAAAAAAAAAATTTTTTTCCCGTAGCCTAATTCACAAGCGAAGGTTAATTTTCAATTTTTTTTTCTTGTTGTGTGCGTAAAAAACCGCCTTTTTAACACGCCAAAACTCTATTTGTGGTTGCTTTAATTTTTTTGGCGGGAAATTTTCTCCAGGGGTTTAAAAAAGGGGGGGGTTCTTCAGTTTACTCAGTAAAAGAAACTTTGTTTTTTTCCCCACCACAGAAGAAATTCTGTAGCAAAAAATTTTATATCCCGAAAGGGTTAATTAAGGCCCCGTTTGTGTTTTTTTAAAATTCATAAAAACACAAGTTTTTTTTTAAACAAAACATACAAGCAATTTTTCCTGCCCCAAAATTTTGGGGCCCAAATTTTTTTTCCAAGGGGTTTCCCAAGGGTTTTTAAATGGTTCATTTGGATCAAATACAGGATGTGTATTTATCATAAAACAGATAACTTTAACAAACAGTGGGCTGTACATTTTTTGGGAAAAACATTTTGTCAGACAGAGAGGGGGGCAGGGTCTTCACCTCGAAGGCAGAGGCCCCAAACCCTTCCCGGCCCAGGTTTTGCAGCACAGCAAGGGGGGCCCGCAGCAGGCCCACTCGTTTAGGCCACAACGCCGCTGTCATATAAACGGGCCCTGGGTTTTTCAGCAACCCCAAAAGGTTTTTTTTGATTGGGGTTTACTAGGTCCTCCACTTCCTCCCAGAAAAATCGACAACCCCCCCGCCAAGAGCGGGGGGAAAAGCAAAACACAACACTTAGTTTGGGAAGGGGTCGGGAGCGGATCAGGGCCCTCACCTTCCTCAAAACCCCCCCTCTGCCCAACCCCGGTTTTCCCTCAGCCAGAGATTTTACCCATGTTGGGGCTGGGCTCAAGCCACTATAACCCGCGAGGAAAGAACAATTTGAGGGGGGACAGTCACCCGCAAAATTGGGAGCGAAGAAATGGGGGCCCCTATCCCCTGTTCTTGCAAAAAGGGGGGCAAAAGTATTTAAAGGGTTTGGGGGGGCATGGAGGGCTTTTGAGGGTCAGCCCCCCTGCATACCAAGACCGGGGATTAGGACAGGGAGTGACCCCTAAAAAAACAAAAAATAAATGAGAAGGAGAGCCGTCCGAACGGGGGGGCCGGGGGAGGGAAAGGCTTCATCATCGTCAGGAAAAGGGCGCTCACCCTTTTCCCCCGTCCCAAACAGCGGGGCCCGTCACCCAAATGGGGCGTGTGGGCCCAAAATCAGCGGATAGCACATTTGAGGGCCACGGGAAAAAAAAACCCCTTCCAGGGCCAAGAAAATAGCGGCACAGGGGCTTTTAGCAGGCCCGGCAAATAGTCACTCAGTGCGAAACATTGGCGGTAAAATCCGATACCCGGGGTGGCAAATTTCCCTTTGCTAAGACACCGAGGAAACCAAAAATGGGTTTTAGTAAATCTGTAGGCAGAAAGTGAAAATTTTGGGCCCGGGGGCTAAAACCCGGCACCAAAAAGGCCCTGGGGCAAAACCCTGCCCGCGTCACCATCCGGTGGCCCTGGGAGAAAAAGTGGCTCAAAGTGGTGGTCCCTTTCCCGCCACCGCAGCAACAGCAGCCCGCGCAGCGCCCAAAATGGCACGCATGCCATTGGGAGCCAGTTAAGGCTCCACCACCCGCAAAAAGGGGAGCTTTCTCCTTTTCCATCATCTCCCTCCAGATGCTCCTGCTCCAGCTACCATGGCCCAGCAGTCCTTCAGCGAGGCGATTGCAAAAAGACAACAGTATGTGTCCAACCATCCTAAGGTGCAGAAGGGTGGGCCGTACTCCCCGTCCAAGTTTTTTGGGGCTTTCCCGTCCCTCCCTTTCCCAAAAGGTACTCTGCAAAACCCACCAAAGATCTAAAAAGGCTTGTGCCAAACCGAGATGGAGAGTTCCCCAACCGTAATTTTTTTTTCCAAAAAGGCAGTACCAGCAATACAAAATAAGTAGAAAAAAAGGGGGGGCCAGTCCCCCAGCTTATCTTTTTTTTTTCCCCAAAGGGGCCCCGCAGGGCGGACGTTTTTGGAGCTTTTAAAACCCCGGGCAGGGCCAGTAAAAAGCCTTTTCCCGGGCCCACTGGGTTTAATTGCTTTTCCCCCCAGGGACAACCCCCAAAAACTTGGACAAAAAGGAAAACCCCCGCTTTTCCCCCCCCAAATTTTTCAAAAGCGGGTCCTTCGCCCAAAGTCCCCCCCCTCCTCCTCCCACCCCCCACCACCACTCCGCCTCCACAAGAAATGCCCCCATTAAAAACCCCAAGTTTTAGGGCACAGGGGGTGTCCAACCCCAGTTTCCCACACTTGGGGTTTTCTTTGGGGGAAAGAAAGTCACACGGGGGGGAAATGCTCCCGACCCTGCAGCAAGAAATCGATGTTGGCTTTCTCCGGCCCAACCCGCAAATCTAACCATGGTGACGGACCCAAAAAGGGGGAACATGGTGTCCGGCTGGGACCGAGGAGGGGAAAGGCCCCCTGCGCCCTGCCTGGCCCCGTGGTTCCAAAACTGGTTGTGAAAAAAATTTCCCGAAGGGCCTTTTCCCCCGATCTTCAGAAAAATTCTGAAAAAGGGGCCCGGGAAAATGGGGCAATTTCACTTCATCCATTCCTACAAAGCCAGGGGAAAACCCCCTCGAGTTTTCAGTGGGAGGGAAAGGCCCCCCCCAACACCTCTGATATGCGATGTTTCCCACCCGTTTTAATTCCATTTTGCACATGTTGGGCCCAAATTTATGAACAAGAAAAACCATTAACGAATTTTTTGGGTGATCCAGGGGAACAGGAGTACTCCCCTTGTAACTTTTTAAATTTACCATGGCAAACTTTATCGTGACACCCGCCGGTTTTCTTTAGGGCATTCGAGGAGGCCAAAGTTTTTTGGGCATCGCCCCGGACTTTCGGGAAAGAATAACTCATTTTTCCCCGCTTCAAAGTCCTGGGAAAAGATGCTGAAAAAACTTCTGGGGAGGGGGGCGGGGACCCTGCGAAAAATCCCTCCCCGCGCCAAAAATGAGTCCGTTGGGGGGCAGAAAATGGAGGGGGAAAAACTTGGAGCAAACATTTTCTTTGGGGGAAAATTAATGGATTTTTCTACCCAGGTGCAAGAGAGGAGGGGGCAGGAGCAACTGGAGGAAGGGAGAAGGAAATGAGGGAAAAACGGGCAAAATGACCCGCAAGCACCGTGGCCCGAAAAACAGTGGAGATGGGGGGCAGGGGGCCCCCGGAGTCACTTTTGGGAGATGGCCCCCAGGGATGCCCGATTTTCCTGGCAAAGGGCAGCCGAATAATTTACCAACCGGCAGAGGGAAAGACTTCTGGCTTTCCACCCTATTGGGGCCCCCTTCTACCGGTCCCAAAAAGGGGGCCTTTTTTCCCCGCTATTGAAAAGGGAGGGCAAACTCAAACCCTAATAGGGGGGAAAACCCCCCAAAATCATTGCCGTGCCTTTCGGCGGGATCGTCCCCCCCCCCTTTTACAGGTTTTGAAGGGGGGTTCTTCAGCGCTTTACTTAAATACTTTCCCCCCGGCTGGGTGGGGGAAGGGGGGGGGGGAGGACATTTCCAGGGCCCCCCTAAACAAAAACCTAATCCCCGGAGTCACTGATGAGCCCGCTTCCTTCACCCCCTAGTTAGGGGGCCGTCGCCAGCCCCCCCCCCGCAGCACAGCAGACCTGGAGCAATCCTGAAACCCAAAATTTATGGCCCACTTGGACAGCACTCTGCCACCCCCAGTTAGAAGATCCCTGGACTATATGGGCCCGCCCCAAAATGGATGTGTGGCCCAACTTTTCCCCAGTTTGCAGTGGAGAACTGTCCTGCCCGGGCAGTAGTGTGGCATCAAGCGGGGGTTTGGGGCGGGGGGGGCCATCGTTACCCCCAAAGGGGAACCGCTTGTCCACGGGGAAAAGTGGGGAAAGACCCAAACCCCTTTTTCAAATGAAAACAGGCTTTGGAAACGGCCAAGATTTCCACACACCAACGCCTTTTGGGGTCAGAAAAACCCTCCGCCAAAGACGCTTCACCCAAACTGGAAAATGAGTCCCCGGGTTTTAAACTACCCTGCCCCCCAGCCACTAATTTTTGATGGGCCCCCCACCCCCCCTGGCCACACATCTCTGACAGTTTTTTCCCCTCTGCCAAACCCAAACCCCCTTTTTCAAAGGGCTGGTATTGCCACCCACCTCCACACCCGTCATTTTGCCCCTTTTTGACCCCAAGCTGTTTTTTCCCTTTCCGCCCTGAAACCCCCACTCTCTGTCCCAATGCCACTCTGTTTCCTACCCGTTTTTGGGCCCCCTTTCCCAAAAGTATTTTGCCACTGTCCCGACCTCATTGGGGCCTGTTTGCCGTGCCCCCTGGACCCTTTTTTCCCCCTCCTTTTTGTCCCCTTAGTGGGCCCCACCCTTTTTGTTTTGGGCCCACTCCCGTTTTTGCCACCTCCAAATGTCATTTTCCAAATGTCCCGACCTCATGCTGCTGGGTGGGCGCTGCCTTGGGCCTAGACACTGGGTCATTGTGCCACTCTGTGGCCCATTCCCGGGTTTTTTTTCCCCCCGAATTATTCGAAGTCGAAAAACTGGCCCCCCGTACCCCCCCGAAATTTCCACCTTCCCCCCTTTTTTTTACCTTAGGTCTTTTCCCTGCCCGCCCAGTAGGCCCCCGAAACCCCCCCTCTTAATTTAATTTTTAACTTCCGGGTTTTTTCCCCCCCTCCTAAAAGGCCAACCACCTCAGCTGGCAAAACCCCCGCACCACTCACCAAGGGAAACCCCCAGAAGGATTTGGTTGGCGCGGGCCCCCCGGGGCCCCTTTGGGGCCACTCCTTTTTTTTTGTGGTCCACGCCGAAGTGAACCCCCCTTTTTACCCCCCACCCTTTTTAAATAAACAGGAGCATCATGCGCTGCTGTGGCTGCCCGCCCGGACCTTAAAAACCTGTTTCCCCTTGTGCCCCCTGGTGGGCCCATTTCCCGTTTTTTTCCCCTCCAGAATTGATTGTGCCCCACCTGTCTGGACCTCCCCCTTTTTCTTTTCCCCCTGGCCCACCCTTTTTTACCCCCAAAGGGTTCCCACTCTCTTTTCTTGGCCTGCCCCCCACTCTGTGGCCTACCCCCGGTCCCCCTTTATTTTGGCACTTTTACCCCACACCCAATCCAGAAAGTCCCCCTTTTACTAGGTTACCCCTGCCCACTGTCCCGACCTCATGCTGGGTTTCTGTGGCGCTGCCTGACCTAGACAAATGTGTCCCCTTATGCCCACTCTGTGGCCTATTTTCCCGTTTTTGCCACCTCCAGAAAGGATTGTTTCCACTGTCTGACCCCCATGCTGCTTCATCATCCCCCACTTTTCTGTCAAAATTTTGCCACCCCTGTTGGCCTTTCCCCCTGTTTTTTGCCACCTCCAGAATGTGATTGTGCCACTGCTGACCTCATGCTGCTGTGCCGTGAAACCCCCACTCCTGTCATTTGTGCCAATCCCGTGGCCTTTCCCTGTTTTTTTTTTTCCACCTCCAAATGCATTGTCCACTTTTCTGAAACCCCCAAAGCGCTGCTGCCCCTACCCCCACTCTCTTCAAATTTTCCCCTGTGGCCTACTCCAGTTTTTTTGCCACCTTTCCCGAAAATTTATTGTTTCCCCCTGTCTACCCATGCTGCTTTTGTGGGCTGCCCGCCGGTTTACCTAAACAACTGTGCCCTTGTGCCACCTGTGGGCCCCTTCCCGTTTTTGCCACCTCCAGAAAAGTGATTGTGCCACTTGGGTTTACCTTTTTGCGGTTGCCGCTGTCCCCCCTCCACTCTCGTCATTGTTCCACTCTGTTTGGGCCCACCCTTTTTTTGCCACCTCCAGAATGGGCATTTTTGCCCCTGTCCCGAACCTCATGCGCTGCTGCTATTGTGCCGTCAACTCCACCCCTGTGTCATTGTCCACTCTGTGGCCCCATTCCTGTTTTTGCCAACTCCAGAATGTCATTGTGCCACTGGCCCGACCTCATTTCTGCTGGGGGCTTTTCCCCGGGTTTACCCTCCCACCCCGTCCTGTCCGCGCCGTAATTTTAAAAAGGAACCATTTTGGGGTTTTTTTTTCCCCCGCTTTTTTTTATTTTTTCAAACTTTTCATTTCCCCCTTTGGCCATTTTTACCCCCTTTATTTCCCCGGCCCCTTACCCAATTCCGTTTTGAGGGAATTTTTTTTTCAAGTTTTGCCCTTCCCCCAAGTTTCCCCGGAATCTTTAATTGGGGGAAGGTTTTTTAAGAAGCGGCCCCCATCATTTTTGCGTTTTCCCCCAACCCCCAAAACCCCCAACATTGTTTTTTATTGAAGACCCCCCAAACCCCCAACCCCCCCTCTGCATAAATTTTTCCCCCGGGACAATTGTTTTTTTTCCCGCCCCTGCAAGGCCCCCTTTTTTTTTGGCCCCCAAGCCCAAAAAGGAAATTTAAAATTCTGCTCTTTTTAAAAAATTTTTTTGAAGGAAATTTTTCGGTTCCGGGGGAAGGGGGAAAAATTTGGAACAAAATTATTTTTTTTCGGAAAATCGGGGAAGTTTAGCGAAACCGAATTTTGAAAATTCGCCCATCTCTAATCATAACTTTACTAAGGGGGGCCCGGGACAATTTTCAATGAATAAAATTTTTTTATAGCTTCTTATGTTTTAAATTTCTTTTTTCAAAATGGAAAAAGTTTCATAAAAAACTGTGCTTTTATGTCGTCATAGTCTGAGACCATAACTTTTTTTTTTTTGCTGTGTACGGACTGGTAAACTTGTTTTTTGCGGATGAGTTGCGTTTTTTTTTGGTCCCCCATTAGGGGGTTCAAGACCTTTGACACTTTTTTTTAAGGTTTTGGAAGCTTTTTGGGAAAAAAAATGCAGCGGGAAGTTTTTTTTTTTTTTTTTACAGCATCACCGTGCGGAAAAAAATGAAATGCTAGTTTTAACTACAGTAAAATACTTTACACGAACCCCAATTTTAAAATTTTTTTTATGTTTTTTCTGTTTTTTAACACAATAAAAAAATTTTTATTCAAACAAAAACACATTTTTGCATCGCAATAGTCTGAGAGCCATAACTTTTTTTTTTTTTCTGTGTACAATGGTGATAGGGCTTGTTTTTTGCGGGGGATTGACTTTTTTAAGGTATAAATTTTGGGGGGAAAAGGGCTTTTGTAATCGCTTTTAAATCAATTTTTGGAAGGCAGGGTGAAGAAAAAACTGTAGTAGTGTTTTTTTATTTTTAACAGCACTCACTGTGCAGTATCCATGACTAGTTAGTTTTATTCTGTGGGTGGATACGATTATGGCGATACCCATTTATATAGTTTGTTTTTATGTTAAGTGCTATAAAAATTTTTTTTACTGTTAAAACATATTTTTGAATCGCTGTCTTCTAGACCTAACTTTTGTATTTTTTCATATACAAGTTTGTAAGGGCTTTTTTTGGACCAATGTTTTAATTGGCACATTTTGTTTTAAAAGTTTTGATCGCTTTTTATTCCATTTTATGCAATTCTGTGACTGTTTATTTAGTTTTTTTTTATGGTGTTCACCATGTGGGTTAATTAACATGACAGATTTATAGGGTGGTTCGTTACGAGGGGGTGAACCAAAAAAGTACTTATTTTTTCCTTTTTTGGGGCGATTGGGATTTATAAAGGGGAAAAGGGCGGGGTACTGTTTTTATTTTTTTTTCGTGTTTTTGTTTTATTGTTTTTCCCCCTTTTTTTTCCTTTTCCCCAAGGGAAAAACATTTTTTTTAATAAAAAACAATACACGCTTTTTTCTAATGTACTGGGTTTCCCTTTACAACTGTCAGTCGTGATGCCCAGCCGTCAGTCACGATCGTGCGGCTGTGTCGACGACAGAGACGCAGGAGGAGATCGCTCCTCCTTTGTCTTACGTAGTTATTGCGACCTATCGTTTGAGATAATTAAGGGGTTAATCAAACCCCCCCTCTCCCCACCCCCCCCGAGTGACTTTTTTCGGGCCATCACGGATGCAGCTGTAAAAATACAGCAAGTTCGCACATGTCTAGACTAGCATACGTCCCGTTGCGTGAACCCCCCCAAAAGACGGACATATGCATAATCCAAGGTCTTTTGTGGTTAAAGACAACTTTCTTAAATAGTCACCTTTATAAAAGACTCCTATCTACAGACTCAGTTAATCCGTTGTTTACGGTTCCAAAACATAGCAAAAACCATACATGTTTGGTATTGCCAAAATAAAAGCCCTTATTTGTCTATGTAGGTGGAAAACGAAAAATGTTATGGCGAAAAATGAAGAGTCATTTTTTTTTCTTTAGAGGGGTTAAGGATTTAAAATGTTACATTTCTCACATGGTAAACATTATAATAATAAAGAAGGAAAAAAATTAAAATCATATTTATATCTTACAATAAACATAAAAAAAATTATAAAAGTTAATGAATTATAAGTACCCAAAAATGGTAGCACTAAAAAAAAGACAAGTCCTGACAACGCTATATGCATGTAAAAATGTTTGAGCTCTTAGAAATACAGTAAAATATACAAAAACACTTATCTTATATTTTCAGAAACATAGCAACCCAAAAAATAAATAGATTTAAAGTGTTAATTATACTTATAATACATGGCATACAAATAAAAAGTTAATAAGCAGAATTGTAGTTTTTTTCTTCCAAAACAAAAAACAAATGTATCAATGAGCTATACATACCCAAAATGTTGCCACTGTAAATTAAAATTCATCCTTCAAAAAACAAGGAAGAATAAAAAAGTTATGGATCTAAGGCTATGTTCACACGGGTTAACTGCGGGGCGTAATTACGTCCCGCAATTACGCCTGTGGCCCGGGGGGCGGGAGCGGGAAGCTTGGGAGTGAGCAGGGGCCGGCACTCCCCGGGCCATAGACAATCATTACTAGCGGGGGCGTATACGCCGCTAGAAAGTGACATGTCAATTATCTCCCCGCCTGGCGGATTCGCCGGGCGGGGAGAGGAGACGTAATCCATAGTTCTCTATGAGAACTGTGGATTACCGTAATGAATGGGCCGTTTTCAGCCCGAAATTTTGCGAAATTTGGGCGCGAAATTTAACGGACCGAAATACGGCCCATTTTAAGCCGTGTGAACATGGCCTAAGACTGTAGGGATGACACAATGTGAAAAACTCTTGAAAATAGGCTACATCCTTAAGAGTATGTTCACACGGCGAAATGCACTCTGCAATTACGGTAATTGATAGCGCTCATAGATCGTATCGTACGCCCAGGGAGAGAATCGACATGTCTATTGTTCTCGGTGCTTACCCCCGTGCTTTGGAATTACGAAATTCCAAAACGCCCAGCGTATTGTGGCGCGTGCAGTATGCACCCCAATATGCTGTATGAACATACCCTAAGGGGTTAAGGAAGAACTGTTATCTCTCCTGACAAATCTTTTTTTAATAAATTATTTTAGTCCCATGACATAACAATTCCATGAAATGAGAATTTCTGAGCATCTTTTCTTAGAACTTGTGTCTTGTGTTGTAACTCTATTATTCCTCCTGGAAATATAAAATTGACAAGAGAACATTACGATATCCCTTGTCAATAGGATGTGTCCCTACACTGTTTGCTAAAAGTGTCAAACTGTCTTTGGACACACCTTATTGATAAGGGGTATGGATTCAAAGAAGAATAAATTGTGGATTATAGGTATTATTATTATTATTATTATTATTATTATTATTATTATTATTATAATAGGATTATAGGTATTTACTAAATCAGTCAGGTCAGGACAGCTGAAAGGGTCTTTTTAAGGCTAAAATTAACCTTGTACTGAAGGTGTTGAACATGAAAAGCTTAAAACAAAGAAAATGTGTGTGTTTGCATTACATGAATAGTAACATTATCACATTTTATTTCAGTGATTTCTGTGTTTTATTTCTCATGTATTGCATCACTTTAGAATTAAGGAATATAATGTATATAAACAGTGCAAATTATGTATCTACTAGTATCTCTTTCTTTCTTTGCTTTAGCACTGCTGCATATTCCTGTAAGAGCAACAAGCAGAAAATGTGACACTATTTATAAAGGATTTGCTGACTGTCTAATCAGCCTTGGGGATAGTATGGCTCAAAATGTCCAGCAATCCAGAGTAAATGAGGAGCTTGATGACGCTGAAGAACTGGACTCCATATGCAAGTAAGTCCTGTAATATGAGCAAAGTCATAACACATGTCATATAGAATGTTTGTTCACATATCTCTTTAACCACTTAACAGTCACAGTTAAATTGGAAAAATCCCCCTTAAAACTTTTTTAATTGTAAATTTTGAATTTATGACTGGATTAAATAACGCTGGAACAGAATTCATATGCTATAAGTGGATTTTGACTTGTCAGTCACATACTAATTTTTAGTCCTAAAGGGGTTGTCTCAACATGCTGTTTCACAGAGTCATAGGCAGCTTCAGACTCACCCTTCCTGGTTAGGCTGTGGATGGTTCTGCAGAAATGATTGGTATTTCAGTTCTGTTATTTCTAGTTCTGGTTAGAGGGACATTAGTGAAGGAGGTTTCTAAACAGTAGTGCACAAGGCTACAGAGCTCTAAAGAGTTAAAGTCCATAAGTAATGTAAACAAGATTCCATCTTGCAGGTAAGAAACAGCAGGTAGTGACCTCACTATCTTGACCACTGCTGCTATCGCCTATTAGAGTGGAGAGAGTTGGTCGGTAAAATAGGAAAGCTATGTACAAAAGCAAAAGATAAGATCTGCTCCTAACTCTGAAGGGAAGAAAAATCAGAACATTATTCTGTATATATTTGGTAATTGTCTTTATTTACCTTTGCTTACATATTTAAACCCACCTCTGCCCTCTATCTAACACTCCTCTACCCATCTCTGACCACAACCTGCTTACTTTTTCCACCATTTCCACCCCATCTGCCTCCCCTGCCCCAAATCTACTGCTCCCCCGCAGAAACCTACAACACCTTTACCCTTTCCCTCTCTGACTTTCTTGTTCCCCTCTCTACCATATTCTCATTTGCTGACCCAGACGTAGCCACTACTTTCTACAACAACACAATCACCTCCACTCTTAACGCGGCCGCCCCTCTCACACAAAAGAACCCGCACAATCAACAGACAACCCTGGCACACAGACTCCACCAAACAGCTGAGGCGAGCTTCCAGAATTGCCAAACACCGCTGGAAGAAAACTTGGTCCACTGAGGACCTCGCCTCATGCAAACAATCATTACATACATTTAAATTTGCACTCACCACCGCCAAACAGGATTACTTCACCACTATCATATCCTCCCTGTCCCGCAACCCCAGACAACTTTTTAACACCTTCAACGTTCTCCTCCATCCACCAGCAACCCCTCCCCCATCTCTCTTCTCAGCAGATGACTTCGCCACTCACTTCCTAAATAAGATCAATCACATCAGACAAAGCTTCACCCCGCAGTCCCCTCTGCTTACCTCTATTCCTGCAGTGTCCCAACAGTCCACCTCTACACCTGCTCATCACTATTCCCACCTAACTTGCTTCTCTACTGTCACTCATGACAATCTTTCTGCTCTACTGTCCAAATCCAAATCACTACCTGTAATCTTGATCCACTGCCTTCCCACCTCATTCCTGACCTTAGTGCTGTTATCACCCAGCTGTCGTCCATCTTTTCAACCTATCATTAACTTCTGGAACCTTTCCTTCCTCTTTTAAATACGTGGCCATCACAACCATCCTTAAGAAACCATCTCTTGACCACCCTTGTCTGTCCAACTATTGCCCCATCTCATTGCTTCCATTCGCCTCTAAACTCCTCAAGCAGCATGTCTATCTTCAACTGTCCTCTCATCTCTCCACCAACTCTCTCCTTGACCCACTGCAATCGGGCTTCCGACCCCACCACTCTACAGAAACCGCCCTAACCAATGTCACCAACGACCTGATAACCTCACGCCACTACTCTGTGCTTCTCCTCCTAGACCTGTCCTCTGCCTTTGACACTGTTGACCATTCACTCCTCCTACACATCCTCTCCTCCCTCGGTATCACAGACTTGTCTCTCTCCTGGATCTCCTTGTACCTCACCAATAGAACATACAGCGTCTCTCACACCACATCTTCCTCCCGCCCCCTCTCCGTTGGTGTCCCCCAGGGGTCTGTCCTGGGCCCACTACTCTTTTCTATCTACACTCTTGGTCTGGGTCAGCTAATAGCATCACATGGCTTTCAATACCACCTGTATGTTGACGATACTCAACTCCAGATCTCCGGCCCAGATGTTACCTCTCTGCTTTCCTGGATACCAAACTGTCTTCCATCCATTTCCTCCTTCTTCTCCTCACGTCTCCTGAAACTAAACGTGGAGAAAACTGAATTCATCATCTTCCCACCATCCCACTCTATCCCAACACTTGATCTCTCTACACCTGATCTCTCTATCACAGTTAATGGCTACACTCTCTCACCGGCTCCGCAAGTCCGCTGCTTGGGGATAACCTTTGATTCCAATCTGTCCTTCAAACTGCACATCCAAACCTTTACCTCTGCCTACCACCTTCACCTGAAAAATATCTCCCGTATCTGATCATTCCTTCGAAAGCACAAAAATGCTTGTCCATGCTCTCGTCATCTCATGTCTAGACTATTGCAACATCCTTCTCTCATCTAGCACCCTCGCTCCCTTCCAGTCCATCGTCAACTCTGCCGCCCGTCTGATTCACCTCTCTCCTCACTACTCCTCTGCCTCCCCCCTTTGCCAATCCCTTCACTGGCTTCCCATTGCCCAGCAAATCCAGTTCAAGTTAGTAACCTTGACCTATAAGGCTCTCCATAACCTCTCCCCTCCATGCATCTCTGCCTTAATCTCCAGATATCTCTCTTCACGCAATCAACGCTCCTCACAGGACCTCCTTCTCTGCTCTCCCTGTGTCAGCTCCTCACATGACCATCTCCAAGACTTCTCCCGTGCTTCCCCCACACTCTGGAACTCACTGACCCAACACATCAGACTCTCCCCCACTCTCACAAGCCACAAAACCAACCTGAACACCCATCATATCATGAATTCCTATAACCAACAATAACCCGTTGCTCCTACTCCACCCCACAAACATGTCTGCCCCTCACCTTCTGTCTCTTCCCACCTTCCTTGTAGATTGTAATCCCTCACGGGCAGGGACCTATCTCCTTCTGTACCAGTTGTTACTTATTAATTTTTCACCTTTGTACTTGTTTGACCTAGGTTATGTATGTAACTTGAATGTACAGCGCTCTGGAACCAAGGATGCTCTAAAATAAATAATAATAATAATAATAAAGCTAATCAATGAAATGGGAATAACCCTGTAAGAACCAGTAACATTTTTCCTCTTCTATGTAGCAGCTGTCAATTTTTTTTTTTTGCAATAATGCTGTAAGGGACTGGTCAGAGGTGCATTAGCAGACAGAGTGAGGCCCTGATGCTGGTCCCAGCCCATGTCCCTGCCTTTTGGAGTGCCCAAATCCTTAATAGGTCGGCCCCAACCTGAAGACTGAGATCTGTACTAACTAAGTGCAGACAAAGGAGACAGACAAACAAATACAGAACACAATGAGGGAGGGTCAGGCAGGAAAGGTTGGTAACAATCAGGAGATGCAGTAACAAATCGAGAGACAGAAGAATAAACGTAAGCCAAGCCAGGTAGGTAACAGGTAGGTAGACGTAGTACAAATACAGGAGACAGAAGAATAGTCAAAAGCAAAGCCAAAAGTCAGGTAACAGTAAACAGCAAGTAGAGTAAGGCTAGCTACAGGCAAAAAACAGACCAATATACCAGGCAAAGATGACAGGAAGCTGAATTCTTTTATAGTGAACAGGAGAAGGCAGAACAGAGGTAATAGGTGAAAGAACATAAGACCAGATAGGAACAAAAGACTGTCAATCAAAAGGAGAAACAGATAAACTCAAGGAGTGCTGGAGAATTCCTGGCCACAGGAGTTGCCCAGGAATCAATTAAGCAAGCAGAGAAAGAGAACACTATTCACATTGGTGAATACAAATACAAGCAACAGGTAAGAAACCAGGGTCTTCGTCGCAACGGCCGTGGCTGGCGACCAGAGCTCAAAGCTGGGGGTCTGCCAGGCATGATCATGACAAATGCCCTGTGTGAAAGCACCTTTATTTAACCCCCATTGTAAATTAGGTTCATTTGCAAAATTGAAAACAGCAGTGTGCAAAGAAACTCAATCAAAGAAGAACAATTTAAATAATTTAGCATAATTTATAAAATACAAAAAATATAATAAAATGTTGGGTACACAAAATGATGCTTTTTATAACTGCTGCAGTCTCGGAATTATACAACCCTTACATGACCAGTGTCCTTTTTGCTAATATGATCTGCTACACTCGTTAGGCATCAGCTTCTGGCAATATTCCTGAGGAATCTTAGCGCATTTCTCATGAACACTGGCCTCTAGTTCACTAGTATTCTTGGGTTTGCATGCTGGAACTGCCTTTCTCAAAGCCCATCAAGGATTTTCTTTGGTGTTCTTATTAGGCGACTGTGACAGCCACTCCAGATAATTCCAGCACTTCTTCAAAAATCAAGGTTTGTTGGACTTTTAGGTGTTCTTGGAATCATTGTCCTGTTACAAGATCCAATGTTGCCTAAGCTCCAGCTTTCCGACAGAAAGCATGAAATGATTGACTGAATCCATATCACTGTACTCACACTGCAGGTTTACAGTTCCAGAGCACGCAAAGCAGCCCCAGTCACCATCCTGCTTCGCTGTAGGCAGCATATGCTTCGTTCTTCCTCCATCATACCTACACTCCCGTTTAAAAGTTCGGGGTCACCCAGACAATTCTGTGTTTTCCCTGAAAACTCATACTTTTATTTATCAAATGAGTTGTAAAATGAATAGAATATAGTCCAGACATTGACAAGGTCAGAAATAATGATTTTTATTTGAAATAATAATTTTCTACTTTAAACTTTGCTTTCGTCAAAGAATGCTCCCTTTGCAGCAATTACAGCATTGCAGACCTTTGGCATTCTAGCTGTTAATTTGCTGAGGTAATCTGGAGAAATTTCACCCCATGCTTCCAGAAGCCCCTCCCACAATTTGGATTGGCTTGATGGGCACTTTTTGCGTACCATACGGTCAAGCTGCTCCCACAACAGCTCAATGGGGTTGAGATCTGGTGACTGCGCTGGCCACTCCATTACAGATAGAATACCAGCTGCCTGCTTCTTCCCTAAATAGTTCTTGCATAATTTGGAGGTGTGCTTTGGGTCATTGTCCTGTTGCAGAATGAAATTGGCTCCAATCAAGCGCTGTCCACAGGTTATGTCATGGCGTTGCAAAATGGAGTGATAACCTTCCTTATTCAAAATCCCTTTTACCTTGTACAAATCTCCCACTTTACCAGCACCAAAGCAATGCCAGACCATCACATTACCTCCACCATGCTTGACAGATGGCGTCAGGACCTCTTCCAGCATCTTTTCCGTTGTTCTGCGTCTCAAAAATGTTCTTCTGTGTGATCCAAACCTCAAGACCTCAAACTTCGCTTCAACTGTCCATAACACTTTTTTCCAATCTTCCTCTGTCCAATGTCTGTGTTATTTAGCCCATATTAATCTTTTCCTTTTATTAGCCAGTCTCAGATATGGCTTTTTCTTTGCCAGCATTCCAGAGTCGCCTCTTCACTGTAGACGTTGACACTGGCGTTTTGCAGGTACTATTTAATGAAGCTGCCAGTTGAGGACCTGTGAGGCACCGAGTTCTCAAACTAGAGACTCTAATGTACTTGTCTTGTTGCTCAGTTGTGCAGCGGGGCCTCCCACTTCTCTTTCTACTCTGGTTAGAGCCTTTTTGTGCTCTCCTCTGAAGGGAGTAGTACACACCGTTGTAGGAAATTTTCAGTTTCTTGGCAATTTCTCGCATGGAATAGCCTTCAACTCTCAGCACAAGAATAGACTGTCTACTTTCACATGAAAGTTCTTTTTTTCGGTCCATTTTACGAAGTGTAATCGAACCAACAAATGTAATGCTCCAGATTCTCAAGTAGCTCAAAGGAAGGTCTGTTTTATAGCTTCTCTAATCAGCTGTGCTAACATACTTGCACAAGGGTTTTCATGGGTGTTCAAAATATCCAATAGCCTTCTTACACAGTTAGCAAACACAATGTACCATTAGAACACTGGAGTGATGGTTGTTGGAAATGGGCCTCTATACACCTATGTAGATATTGCATTAACAACCAGACGTTGGCAGCTAGAATAGTCATTTACCACATTAACAATGTATAGAGTGTATTTCTGATTCATTTAATGTTAGCTTCATTGAAAAAAACTGTGCTTTTCTTTAAAAAATAAGGACATTTTTAAGTGACCCCAAAATTTTGAACAGTAGTGTAAGTCTGATTGATAGGCAAAAATAGTTACTGTTCCCTTTTACTGCACCACAAAACAGAATCACCTATTTTTGTAGCGTATTTATGTGTATAGTTTTGAGCATGTTGTAGATGACCTTTCTTGTGCACTTGGTTAAGTAGAGGTGTGTATCCTGGAGTTAGGACATGAAGGCATTCAGTGTTTAGTATGCACATTACTGCTCAAATCTTGCTGCAGATATTTTGCAGTCATTTGAGATTTTTTGATCACCTGCCCTCTGAGGTATCTGGTGGTAGCTGGTGATAGCTTTTTCTTCCTGCTATGCCATGTTTTTTTTTTTTTTTTAACCTTTGAACTTGCAAACAATGCTTCTAGCTGTGTCTCCAGGAACATTGAATAAGAAAAACAACAGAACTTCTGCCAATTCCTAGCAGAAAGATGTTTTGCGCATCAAGGGACAAAAATAGCATAGGCTACTCCAACATAGAGGTACTTTATTAAATCCAAACGAACTACGCATAAAGTGTTTCGAGCTGACTGCACTTCATCAGGTTCACAGACAGGTGGCAATCTATCCTCCTTAAATAGTAATACAATTACAAAAATCTATACAATTATCAGTTAAAAGTGATAAACTGAGAATTGTATAGATATTTGTAATAGTATTTTAGAAAACTTTTAGGATCTTTATATTTATATTCTTTAGAATTTCTTAATGTGTGTTTTGTGGATGATTGTGTTACTATTTAAGGAGGATAGATTACTACCTGTCTGTGAACCTGATGACGTGCCACTATTTAAGGGTATGTTCACACGGCTTATTTTCTAGCGTAATTGCACGCGTATTTCACCACGTATTGCACTTAATACGCAGCAAAATGCGCACGCAATTATGGTAATTCATAGCTCTCATGGAGAGCTATGGATTATGATCGTATTGTACGTGTGGGGGGAGACTTGACATGTCAATTGTTAGCGTGTGGTTCCAAAACACCTGTCGTATTTTTTGTTTGAAAACAGCTAAAAGCTTCTAAATTTCACATTTAAACCTAATTGAATAATGGGATGAATGATTTGAATGCAACTGTAATTTTTTTGAGAACCTGTCTTTTGCTGGATGGTTTGTACTTTTAATATAAACCGTTTTTGGGATATATGTATTAAAAAGCTCATTAACTTTACATATTTTGCACAAGACCCATAGCAGTTTTGTTTTCTGTCAATGTTACTGTATGAGGGCTTGTTTTTTGTGGAATGACTTCAACAGTTTTAATTGGTATTATTTTAGGGTGCTTGACAATCTTTTATTCTACGATAAGAAGACATCTATTCTGGCATTGTTTTTATTTTTTTATTTTTATTTGGCTTTCAATGTGAGGGATAAATTATATATTCATCTACAAGTCCTTACCTAAGTGGTGACACAAATTATTATTATTATTTATTTTTTTTAAAGAAAATATTGTATAAAGAAAAACATTTACTTTATTTCTGATGCCAGCACCTGGGAGTTTAAGTAGGTGGAGTCAATTAGTAGTCTTATTAGACTCAGTGTCACAATGCAATGTTACTTACTGATTGGTGATGCCCTACTGTTCGTTTGCATCTTTACAGCATCCATCCCATGTTACTAGGCAATTGGTGGGCACTGGTGGTGTCACTCACAGGACACCATTTCATCCTGAATCCAGGCTAAATGTTATGCATCTCAGATTTCCTTAGGGTTATTATCTTGCTGCTGCAAGTTATGTGAACTCCTTTCATGCTGTGATATTCCTCCCTTAGATTGTTTTCATGATGATATTATCTGGTTGGGCTACATTAACCCAGCTTGGCCATATATTCCTTGCCTAAGTATCAGTTATCAATTTTGATCAATCTCTGCCTCTTGCCATTATAGCTTAGACTGATGCACTGTGTTAGTTTAGTCTTGTTCTTGGACTCTGCCTTTTGCCTACTCTCTTGGATTAGCTGCCTGTTTCCTGTATTTCTACACACTCCACTTCCACATTTCACTTTGGGTGTCTCCCTTAAAATTAGTAGTTGCACTTTAGTTTCTGACTACTTGCTCTGACACCAGCTGCATTGGACCATGCTCTATTCCTTTCACACATTCAAGTAGTATCTTCTGACCTGTGCCCTGCATCCCAGCCGCTTCTTGCTGCCAACTGAAGACTACGCAGGTAACTGTGACCTGGAGGTACTCAGCATCAAAGTCTAAACCTCTTGGTAGGGGTGAAGGGTAAAAAATAGCATGGCTCCGTTAGACTCTGCACCTTATGTTAACAGAAATAAAACCATTTGCAGACACAACAATACACCATCTTTTCTAGTAAAAATGTAACATAGAGGGCTGAAGAAGGATCTGAAGCCTTATAGGGGCAGAAGGAGGATCACAGGTTGTCATCTTCTCCCTGCATGCTGCCTGCTAATTAAGCCACCTCACTCACTCCTCTACTGCAAACACTAAGGAAAGAGTTACAAGTACAGTATACGCAGCTCCCAGTTTAACCTCTGGTAGTTCAGGTTGGATTAGGCTAGAGCCACAATTCTGACATTGCTTTAAAAGCTAAACTGTTTTACTTAAAGCAAGAAAAGAATGCAAAACTATCCACTTTCTAGCATGAGGAAGGATACTATCAAAGCTGTGCCAGTTTAAAATGGTAGTGCTCTTTTCTAGGTGAAGGAGCACAGCTCAGGGGAACCAGTTGAGGAGTCTAAAAAATCTCATTGGTTTTAGGTATTTACAAACTGGACAACTGTCCAGAGCCAGTTTTGAAAGCCCTTTATTGAACAGTAAAGGCCACATGTATGAAAACAGTATAGGTCTAGAATTCACTTTGTTGGCCATAGCAACCAACCAGAGCTTCCCTCTCATTTCATATAGTGTTCTGGTAAAATGAGAGGGGCGCTCTGATTGGTTGCTATGGGCAACAAAGAATTTTAGACCTAGACAGTTTTCGTACATGTGGCCCTAAATCTTAACATTTGCCCCTTAACACCCTAGAACCTCATCAGTTAAGGTAGTAAATACTTTACCATACAAGACATTTCATAATGTCAACATTAAAACCTTTATTACTCTGTACCATCAGTAACTTCTTTAACTACCATAGACCAACAGGTACATACCCATTAACCCCCCACACTCTTTTAGGCTATGGCCACGCAGCAAATGTAAAATGCCGGCTGGTATTTTATTGTCTTTTCAATGGTTTTGGGGGATGCTTCTGTCTGTATGTTGTGGATTTGCCCATCCCCCTTCACCACTGAATAGCACACCTTCCGCCTGAGAACCAGAAGATAGTGCATGTTCAGAGTTTTTCAGAACGCCGGCGGCGTAAAAATCCACCCAGTAGAAAACCATGCAGTGTAGACTACTGGGTGGACTTTCTACTGATCTCTACAGAGATGGTTATCAATCAATTTTCAGAAGGTTTCCAAATTCCAAAACCGACTGAAAGCCCTTGCCGAGTGGACATACCCCTAGCCAGCCAGGGATGTCACCATTACCAGTAATGTAGATAATCAGATATTGTCTACTTTAATCCCTATGCTTAAAATAAACTCAAAAACACCCAATATTATTTAGCAGCGAATTATTTGTAATTTACTCTTTTATGTAAAAACTATGCAGTCAAGTCATATTATCATATCTAGACTAAGGAATATGTGCCGCATGGAGAGCAGCTAGATGGGCGTAGAGTGACTCATTATGGTCCTGTTACAGGTATCTTGAGCAATGTTGACTCTAGTGCAGGGGTGTCAAACTCGTATTCACCGGGGGCCACATCAGCGTCACGGCATACCTTAAAGGACTGACATAATGTTAGAACTGTGTAAATGGAACTTCTCGATGAGCACTACAGTGCTAATCGAGCATTGTACATACAAAGGGAGAAGGTAGGAGGGAAACGATCTCTCCTGCCTTCTCCCTGTACCAGCAGCTGCACTGAGTATGCAGCTGCTGACTGACTCTGCGCACCTGTGGTAAAACAGCCGTGCGGAGTCAGAGAGATTGTGGGCAGGGCTGTATTTACAGCTGATGCTGCCCTAGGCACTGAACCTGAATACGCCCTCATTAATCCCTTACCGACTTTTGATGTACCAATACATCATGGTTGGGAATGAGTTCCCACAGACTGACACATGGGTACATCATGAAGATCTTGCGAGCTCACAAGTGGAGCTAGCAAGATCGTGGTATGAGACCAGCTGTATATTACTGCTAGCTTCATGCCGCATCACCCACAGCCGGAGTGAGCTACAGCCGCTGGTGATTAACCCCTTAGCTGTGGCTTCTACTGTGTAAAAGTAATAATATGTAAAAAGCTATATAAAATGTATTTCAATGTACCAATCACAGAGTAAAGTTATGGTGTCATTTATTCCGCACGGCGAATGCTGTAGAAATGAAGCCCAAAAAACAATGGTGGAATTGTTCCCACCCCCCTCATTTTCATGGCCCAATAAAAACTATGCAACACCTGTTGTGCGCCCAAAATGCAGAATACACCCATAGATGATATCCATGAGGGGTGTTAAATCCAAAATGGGGTACATATTCACAAAAAGCAAACCGATATCTATATATTTTTATAATATATACACATATAATCACTCGCACATACTTAGACAATTTCCCATTGGTCACAGATTTCATTCAAAAGGTGAAAAAAATATCGCAGCATGCCACACTATTTTTTCCATTTAGCCACCATAACTGAAAACTGACAGATGCCATTACAATCAAAGGGGTCTGTTGGGCACCGCTGGTATCCGTCAAGTAATGGCTCTGGCCTGCGCCATTATTTTCAGCTTTCTGTTCCAATGTAAAACACAAAACAGAAATAATAACACAGGTGTGAGGCCTTATACTCACTGGTACATACACTGACCTTCTGTTATTGTTTGTCATGCAGTCTCCTCACTTGACAGATTCATGATACTTCCCCCCCATTCCAGGATGACCAGGGAGGGTCAGGAGCAGAGATGAGCAGACAGCATGCTATAAACATGATCATCCTGCTGATGTACAGAGCTTCATGGTGCAGACCTGCAGTGTAGGCTGCCGTGCTGTGAGTCTTCCCCCCTCCCACTCCACTCCGACCCGACGGCTGAACGAAGCTTGTCTGACAACTGTAGGGACCAGAAGAGAACTCATCCCCAAACATCCTTCTGGCCAGCTGTGCCCTCCTACGCCTCATATCATGTCTGGAGGAGTCATAGAAATGCCTGCCCCGTCCTCCCCCTGCACTGTGCTGGTAGCACAGTGTGAGGCAAGTCTCCCGTGTGCCAGCTACTGACTTCCCATACACAGCGGCAGTACCCTCCAGACACCAGACGCCGCTGAGAGACAGCATGAATCATCGGTCAGCGCTGCGCTCTTCACCCTTCCATGAAACAGCCCTGCTTTCTCCTGCCCCACCACCCTTATAAAATACATCAGTTTTCAAAGAAAGTTAGGGCTGGAGGGCCCCTGCAGGCTGCCGCCCTCCGTAGCCTCCGGGGATACATACAGCCCTGATTGTGGGGGACCGCGGGCCGGAAAACACAAGGCAGCGGGCCGGATTTGGCCCGCGGGCCTTGTGTTTGACACCTGTGCTCAAGTGCATCCCACAGCTACTGGAAAGTGCATGGGATATGATCCAAAGAGCAAACATGATGATCATGGTGGTCCCACAAATGTTCAGTTGGGTTCAAGTACTTGGAAGTCATGCTCTTCCAACCAATGTAAGCGGAACTACTTACAGTAAATATAGAAAGCTTGTGACTTAATCACCCCATGTGATACATGCAATATTCTAGACCTTCAATCGAACCATTTTCCTGTCCTACTATAGAACTGAAACATTGCATGTTTCACAATGGGTGATTAAGTCACAAGCTTTCTATTTTTACTGGATGAAGTGCAGCCTGATTTTTTTCGGACGTTGCTAAGAGCCCGTGGAGTCTGGTTCTGGGTGTACATACAATATTGTATTTTTTATTGACAGTGCTGTTGGTGCTTTTTGTATTCCCCAAACCATAACGCTACCACCACCAGCGTTCTTCTAGCAAAAGTTGCAGGGTGTTTGTTTTCTGATGTTTCTCACCTGACATAACAATGTTTATCTGTAAGATGAAACATAAAATGTGACTCAGAAGGCAATTTTTGCCTTTTGTGGGTTTCCCTTTTCTGAATAAAACTGCAAACACTGAAGTCTTTTCTTCTGAGTCAAGTTTGTTAGCAGATGTGGATTGGACCCTGAAATACTTGGGGAAAAAAAACAGATACATGGACCAAAGGTAGGTGCTCAGACTATTGAGATAATCATTTGATTATTGTATAAAGGTTTTAAATAATTGGGATTTTTTTTCCGACACAATAAGAACTGAAGGCTGGAGCTCCAAAAGCTTATATGTCAGATTGTATTTAGATAAAAGGATTGCAACGCGTTTCGCTTGCCTACTAGCAAGCCTCATCAGGCATACATGAAACAAACATATGCAACAGCGGCAAATGACACTAGAATGGGAACAAGGCTCAACATTAATTAACATCATAACAGTAAAAAAACAATACGCTAAAATACAAAAGAACAAATGTCTCCTAAAAGATATAAACAATCTTAACATGCATTTCTAAACTTAAACATATAATAATATATTCATCACAAAATAACTTTATTTGTCCTTTTAGCAAAATAACGTGGAGAGACAGAAAATCAAAATATGGTATCACAAGAAGTAAAGGGGTCAAATGGTAAGTGTAAGGGTATGTTCACACAGCGTAATTGCGGCGCGAACAGTAAGTGCCAAAATAGATGGGGTTTTTGGGGGGGTCGCTTGATCACGCGTCTACCCAAGCAGGGGGGGGGGGAAAACCCCGCGGCCGGAATTAAAACATGATATAATTGACATGAAAAGTGACATAAAAATTATCTCCCCGGCGGACAATCGTTTGTATTGTACGGGGGGGGGGGTCGAGGCCGAAAACCATATTTTCTATGGAACTATGGATTACCGCATTGGGGGTGCGATCTCGTCGAGTAAAGCAAAATCGTGGCGAAATGCGCGCAAAATTCCCGTGTGAACATACCCAAAATGTGGAATATTTAAAGAAATATTTTTTTTTAAAAAAGGGGGGGGGAGGGGGAAATTTGACAGTAGTTTAAATGCGAGAAGACACAGGATATGTAACACAGCGATATAGTGAATACGAATAAAAAAAATGTATATCAGAAAAACCGTGGGGGATCTAAAGAAAAAAGGGAAAAAGCAGGTGTGTTGCGCACATCATAAGTGGACGTGAAGGAGTAGAAATGATAGGGTGTAAACAAAGCATTTTTAAAAGGAAGTGTAGGTATATAAGTAAATGGATAAATAATACCACAGTAAAATATTATGAATAGAAAACTGATTTGTAGATTTAAATATATATGATTGTTATAAATATATATAAAAAAAATTACATAAACAGTGGAATCACAATTTAAAATAGAATTGTTCTGCTTGATTTTTTATTGCAAAATAAGTAGGATTGTTTAAATTTTTCTTTTTAAATATCAAAAATTTAATCTTTTTAGACCATAAAGGCCAGATTTTAGTTCATGATCCAAAACATTCATGGCTGATGGGGGCTTGGAAACGATTTGGGGCCCCGGGGTATTGTTCAATTTGGTTGAACAGAATATAGAGGATCATGATCATTTCTGTGTTCTAAATCAAAATGTTTAGAGAGGCTATGGATGAGTTTTTTTATTTTTTTTTGTGAAATCGATGACTTGCTTGAAAACTTCGGTAGTGGTACGGCCCACGCAGGGCCGGGAAAGGGCTTTTGGTCCCCTAGGCAGTCAGCCAATGGCGCCCCCCCCCCCCCCCCCCCCCCCCCCACAAAAAATCCCCCCCCCCCCCCCCCCCCCCCCCCCCCCCCCCCCCACACCCCCAAATTTCCCCTCTCCCGCCCCAGGCCTGCACTAATTTTCTGCCATTCCACTAGCTCCGCCCATCTCCTAGCAGTCCTGCACAATAAAATCAGCCCTGAAAAATTTTGGTTTTCAAAATGCTCCCCCCGTATGACGTGCAATACCCCTAAATAACGTCATAAATAATCCCCCGTACATGGAGCAAATCTAAACAATATTTTTTCTAAAAAAACCCCCCTACAAAACCCAAAAACCCCAAAAATATTACTACTTAAGGCCCCCAAATAAATTTTTTTCCAGACCCTGACCGAACGCAACCCCCACAGTGATACCGCTGTAAAAAGGCTCTGAAGAAATCCACCCCCATCAGTACTATAGTGGGAATACTAGTTGTATGTAGAAGCCTGCAGAAATCAATGATTCCTGCATTACATTTGTGACTCACCCGGAGAGTTTTTTCTGATCAAAATTTGTTTTCTTTCCTTCGGTTACACCTTTTGCAATTCTCCCGGTCAATATCGTCCCGAGGATTTGGACACAAATATCTTAGATTCCTCCATTTCCCGTAACGTTTAATTATGGTTTTAAATCCCCCTTTGTGACAGGTTAAGTTTGCCCTCATCAGGAGGTTATAGATATTTTCTCCTTAGACAGGTAGGTTTTAAAATAGGGCACTAGGCAGGTATATAGCTGGGGCTCAGGGAAAATAAAAAGCTAGGGGTTTTAGGGAGGCGTATGGGGGTACAGGCAACATACGGGGGCTCAGGCAGGCTAGGGGCCACAGGGGGGCTTTTTTTGGGGCCCCAGGCAGGCGTATAGGGGGCCCCAAGGCAGGCGTAAAGGGGCCCCGGCAGGCTTTTGGGGGCCCCAGGCAGGCGTTGGGGGCACCGGAAGGGTATGGGGGCCCCAAAACAGGAAAAAGGGGCCCCAGCAAACCGCAGGGGCTAGGCGGCGTTGGGGCCCCAGGCCAAAGGGGGCCCCAGGCAGCAGTACGGGGGGCTCAGGGAGGGGGTACGGGGGGCCCCAGGAGCATATGGGGCCACAGGCAGCCCGTTAAAGGGGGGGTCACAGGCGTTAGGGGACCAAACACCGTATGGGGGTCAGGGGAGGCGTAGGGGGGCCCCAGGCAGGGAAAAGGGGGTCAGGCAGGGATAATAGGGGCCCCACAGGATATAGGGGGCCCAAAATATTTTAGGGGGCCGAGGGATTATAGGGGGCCCCAGGGAGGGTTAAGGGGCCCGGCGGATATAGGGGGCACAGGCAGGCCTTATAGGGGGCCGCGGCAGTATTTTGGGGGCCGCAGGCAGGCATTTTAGGGGGGCCCCAAGGGACATTAAGGGTGGCCGCAGGAGGCATTATGGGGGCCACGGAGGATTATAGGGGGCCCCAGGCAGGCTTATGGGGGCCGCGGAGCATTTTTAGGGGGGCCGCAGGCGGGTTAAAGGGGGCCCCCGGCAGGCATTATGGGGCCGCGGGAGGCATTTTAGGGGGCCGCAGGGCAGGATTAAGGGGGCCCCAAAGGGAGGGATTTTTGGGGGCCGGAAAAGGCATTATAGGGGCCCCCAGGCGGGGTATAGGGGGCCGCAGGCAGGGATTATAGGGGGCCGCGGCAGGCATTATAGGGGCACAGGCAGGCTTATGGGGGGCCAAGGCAGGTTATAGGGGGGACGGGAGGCAATATGGGGGCCACGGCAGGGGATTTTGGGGCCGCAGGCAGGCATTATAGGGGCCCCGGGGGGGTTTGGGGGCCCCGGCGGCATTAGGGGGCCACAGGCAGGGAAATTTTTGGGGGGGCAGGAGGGTTATGGGGGCAGGGGCATTAAGGGGGCCACAAGGGAGGTTTTAGGGGGCCGCAGGGAGGGGTTTTTAAAGGGGGCGCAGGGAGGATTATGGGGGCCCAGGCAGGGTATGGGGGCCAAGGCAGGGATTTAGGGGGCCACAGGCAGGTTTATGGGGGGCAGGCAGGCATTTAGGGGGGCCCCAGGCAGGGTATGGGGGCCCAGGCCCGGGATTTAGGGGGCCGCAGGGAGGCATTATGGGGGCCACAGGCAGGATATAGGGGGCCAAGGAGGCATTTTAGGGGCCACAAAGGGAGGATTATGGGGGGGCCCCAAGGGGGGATAGGGGCCGAGGCAGGCATTTAGGGGCCAGGTGGGATATGGGGGCCGCAGGGAGGCATTTTTTGGGGGGCCCCAGACAGGGATATAGGGGCCGCAGGCAGGGATTTGGGGCCCCGGCGGGAAATTTGGGGGGCCCCAAGGCGGCATTTTGGGGGCCGCAGGCATGCTTATAGGGGGCCGCAGGCAGGGGATTTAGGGGGCCGCAGGCAGGCTTAGGGGGCCACAGGGAGGGTATAGGGGGCCCAGGCGGCATTAAAGGGGGGCTGCAGGCAGGCATTATGGGGGCCCCAGGCAGGGATTATAGGGGGCCGCAGGAGGGATTGGGGCCCAGGCAGGCATTATAGGGGGCCCCCCGGCAGGGTATGGGGGGCCCTAGCAGGCATTTTGGGGGCCGCAGGCAGGGAATTTTGGGGGCGCAGGCGGCATTATAGGGGCCACGGCAGGCACTTAAAAAACAACAAAATTAATATTAACCCCAAAACCCGGGGCGGGGGCTCCTTTCTGCCCCTTCAGCCCCGCTCCTCCGGGCAACCCCCCGGGGACGGCCTGTGCGGCTGTCGCCTGAGGAGAGGCAGCGTGCAGAACAGTCCTTCGACGCTGCCGGGTGGGGCACGGGGGCGCGGGGCCTCGCGCTGTGGGACCGGCGCCCCGCTGTGTCGGCCCTGCAGCTCACGGGGATCCCCGTTTCCTCCGGGGGGCGGGGCCCGACACTGTCTGCGGGGCAGGAGCGCTTGTTCTCGCTCCCCAGAAGCGGTTTATAGAGACGCCGGCCCCCTTTTCAGGCCACGGCAGCGGCCCCGGAGCCCGGAAAAGGGTCGGGGCCCTACGGGCCCCTTAGGGATAGGCTGAGGTAGGGCCCTGGCGGTGCCTAAACCTTGGCTACCCTTTCTCCCGGCCCTGGGCCCCCTATTGATTTTTTCAAAGGGGGTATAAGAAAAACAAAACATAAGACAAATTGCAAGGCAAATGGGATCATTTTTATAGGAATTTTAGTGGGAAAGAAAAAAATTTGGCATAACAAAGAAAATTAAAGCTTTTCAAGCCCGGAAATTTGCATTTAAAAAAAAACCGGCAATTCCCCAATTTTGTTCCAAAAAGTAGAATTTTTTTAAAACGAAATTTTTGGGAAGGTTCCAAAAAAAAAATTCAAAGTCTTAAGCCTTGGGGGGTTTTTTTGTTGGGGGGATGGAAAAAGGGGGATTTGGGGGTGGGATCCAAGGGGAAGAAAAAGGGTTTTAATTCCATTGTGTTTTTTAAAATAAGGGGGTTAAAACCCGGGGGGCCCCATTTTTGGTTGAAAAAACCAAGAGGAAATTGGGAAATAAAAAAACATAAAAAAGGTTTTTAAAAAGAAACTTAAAGACTTTTTTTGGGAAAAAAATTTTTTTAAAATAGGTAAAAAAGCACCCTAAATTCAAGGGCCCAAGGGCCCTGTGAGGGAAACCCTTAAAAAAATTTTTAACAAATGATCAAAAGCAAAAAAAAGCAAAAACCTCATCACTAAACAAAAATTGCAAATTTTTTTCCCAAAAACTTCTATATTTTAATTTCCTTAAAATTTCTAAATTTTTCCCCAAAAAGGGTTACCCCAAATTTACCCAATTGAACCCCAAAAAAGGAGGGGGTCCCCCTCTTTCCAAAAAGACATTTTAACCCCCCCAAAAAAAGTCGAATGTTACAAAAACTCAACCCTTTTTTTCCCCTTTTTTTTAAACCACTTGGTTGTACAACAACACAAAAAAGCAGGTAAAACCCCCTTTTAAACTAAAAAGGGAAAAATCATTGGTTTCCAGTTTCTAAAAACCCAAATTCTTTCATCTAAACCCTTTGGGAAATTAAACATAACGCAAGGCAAAAACTTTTTTTAAAAATTTTTTTGAAAAACCTTCAAGATTATTTTTAAAAATCCCCCAAATTTTACTTTCGGGGATCAAAAAAAAAGGGTTTGTTTTTAAGTGCAACTTTCTGAGGGTGTAAGGGGCTATGTTAAAAACGGTTTTAAACGGCTGGGCCCGGAAAAATTTTTTTAACGCCCCGCATTTTAGCCGTGGGGGCCGGGGGCGGGGCGGGACGGGTATGGGGGGGGGGCCCCGGCACCTTTGCTGGGCCATAGAAAAAATCCGCAAAGCGGCGCGTATACCCGCAAAAAAGTGACAGGGAAAATTATTTTTCCCCCCCTCGGTTTTTTTTCCGCCGAGCAGGAGGGGGAAACAAATCCATAGTTTTTTCTATGAAACGGGGAAAATTACCGAATTTACGGGGAACGGATTCAGCCCAAAAATTTTGCGCATTTTCCGGGCGGGGTAATTACGACAAAATTTAACTTCCCAAAAAAGGGCCGGGGTTAACAGGGCCTTAAAAGGGTTATTTCTCTTTTTTATCCAAATTTTTTCATTTTCCACTAACACAAAATAAAAAAAAAATGATCCCTTTTTGTCTTGCGTTAATTTTAAAGTTGTTTATCTTATCACCTACGCTTGTAAGAATCAATACGTGGGCCGTACCACTACCAAAGTTTCCAAGCGAGTCAATGATCATCTATTTAACATAAAAAATAAAAATAAAAACTCATAGCCTCTCTAAACATTTTGACTTAGAACAAAAAAATTTACCCAACCCTAAATTTTTTTCTTTTAAACCAATTGAACCCCAACCTCCGGAGTCCAAATCTTTTTCCAGAGCCTCACAACCCGGGAAAATTTTTTTGCATCAAGGGAATTTAAATACTTTGGTCCTTACGGGGCAAATGAAATCCGGGAAAAATAAATTCAGTAATCAACTGACTAATTTTGGGCATTTTAATAGTGCAAAAGAAATTTTGGCTTATTTTAAATTGCAACGCACTGTTTTACTACTGCCCTTTGTGTAATATATTTTAATAACTTTTAATAACATCTTTAAAACGGGTAAAATTTTATATCCAAATAAATTTTTTTTATTCTTAATTTTTTAATTGTGGTATTTTTTTTATCAAATTTGTTTAAAATACCTACATTTTCTTAAAAATTTAACTTCTTTACAACCTAATCTTTTTTACTCCTTCAAGTGAAATTCGTTACAATGTGCACAGATTACACCTGCTACCTTTCTTTCCTCAGATCTTGACAAGGGTTTTTCTGATATATTTTTTTTTATTCGTATTCATTATATCACTCTGTTACATATCCTTTCTCAGTCTTTCCGCGTCTTAAACAAACGAATGTTTTCCCTAGAGATTAAAACTTCCACCCCTTTCTGGAGAAAAATGATTTTTTTTTTTCGCTAAAATTTATATCCGTATTCACCTTAAAAAAAAGACTCGGTAAATTTTGTTTTTTTCTAACAAACCCGTGAATTGCCCCTCCCACCCTTTTTAAAAAAATTTTTAATTTCAGTTTAATAAAAATTTTAAAAATTCTTTACATTTAAACCCTTTTACCTCTTTTTCTTTTTACGATAACCCCTATTTTTGGGTTTTTTGTTCCCCCGCTTATTTTGCAAAAAGGGCAAATAAAGTTTTTTGTTATTAATAATTTTTTTAAAGTTTTAGGGGTTTTTTAAAAGCAAAAGTTTTAAAAATTGTTTATTAAACTTTTAGGAGACATTTGTTTTTTTTTGTATTTTTAAAACGTAATTTCTTTCAAAATTTTTTAAATTTTGGGGGCTTGTTCCCATTTTTAACCCTCAAAATTGGGCCGCCGAGGGGCTCCCAAAATAGGCCCCACTTTTCAATTTAAATTTTTTTTCATGGGATTCCCCATGATAAAGCAAGACGAAAAAAAACATTGCAATCCTTTTATCTAAATAAAATCTGACATATAAGCTTTTGGAGCTTTAGCCTTCAGTTCCTATTGTGTTTCCTAAAAAAAGATACACAAATTTAAACCTTTAATTAAAATGATCAATTATCCCCAAAAGTCAACGCCTTTCTTTGGCCTTGCATCTGTTTTTTTTTTTAGCCAAAATAAATTTTTTTAACCCAACCCATTACTTACTTCCAGTTTGGGTTTCCAAACGTGTGGGGGATTCCTTTTGTACCTATTATGGGAAACCCGGGCACCCCGGCCTTTTTTAAAACCTTAAATTTATTTTCACCATAAACCAATAAAACCAACTCAAGTGACGACGTTTTTTAACAATTCCGGGAAAAATTCCAATATTTTCCAAATTTTCAAAGAGGGGGCGCCTAACTTGTTTTTTTTTAAATTTTCCCGTACCCCCCTTTGTCGTAACTTTGTTTGGGAGGGGAAAAGCGGGACCATCAGTCCTGATTTGGGGTCCCGGGGGATTTTTACAAATTTTGGTTCCCCCTAAAATTGTAAAGGGGATTTTTTTTTTTGGTGGGGTCGATAAAAGTTTTGCTGGGCCCGGGGCCTTTTCCTTCGGTTTTTTGTGCAAAAGACCCCGGGAAGGTTAATAGGTCTGGCCCCGGGGTTTACAAAAACCCCCGGGAAAAGGCACTGCTCCTGAGCCACTATGAAAAGCTTTTGCCGCCTCTCCCAACAGAGGGTGGGGGTTCCCCTCAGGGGCCAAAACTGAGGGCTCGGATGCCAAAACCAATCACTGCTGGGGCGGCACCAGGGAGAACTTTTTTTTAAAAAAACCCCCTTAAATTCCTCCAAAAATTTTTTCCCTTGGGGGTTTCCCCCAGGGTTTTTGGGTTTATTTTTGTCTCCTGAAATTTTTACCCCAGGGGTTTTTTCTTGACCTCGGGGGGTTTTTTTTGCCTTTTGATTTGTGCTTGCTCCTGAAACCCTGGGTTTTTTGGGCTCCCTTTGTTTTCGACCAATTTTGCTTTGGTTAAGGTTTCTTTTGGGTTCTTCTTTTACTTTTTAAACCGTTAAACCCAAACCCCCCCTGAAATTTACCCTGTTTTTTTTCCCCGATGGCCCTGCCTTAGCACGTAGGTGCGTTTGTCCAGTTGGGGTCTTTCCTTTTAAGGGGAGCAAAGCCATGTAGGGAAAGGACAGTGGGGTGGGGGCTGTCAGGGGCCCCCTGCACCTCCTCTTATGAACGTTGCAAAAAAAATAGGTAAAATTTTTCCCCCAATTGCCCAAATTCCCCCGTAGATGCAGGCAACAGATTACCCCCTTTCTGTAGAGCTAATCTCCCGGGGCCCCAAAACAACCAGCAAAATTCCCCCCACCTAAAAGGGAAAGGAAAATCTGTTGCTTGCACGGGGACTTAGTCACCCATTCTTTTCACTGTTTTATTTTTTTGTTTTTAGACTGAACATAATATTAATACATATTATGTAAATGATTTTACAATAGCATCAATAGTTTTTCATGCCACCACAGCTGTGTTCACAGAAGTATTTATTTGTAATGGGGTTTCCATCAGACTTTTTGCATGACAGCAACAAAAGTGTAGTCTGCGTTGGAAAATATTAAGACTCCCGTGGACAGCGTTAAAGTTAATGGGAATTTTATGGATTTATTTAAATGCACAAATAGTTTATACAGTCAATGGAGCGAGCCTTATATGTAATCCACAATACTTTTATCAAATTTGAAAGGGAGGAATCCCAACAAAACTGTAGACGTGTTTCTTACATTTTTAATGAAACAAACATTTTCCCTTTAAAATCTCTGTATATTAAAATAAAAGGCTAATGAGCTTGCCACCTTATTCACGGATTAAATTAATATAATCAGAGACAAACTATATCCAGCTAAATCAGGCTCCATCTGACCAGCCCATCTGGACAGACATTTGCAGGGTAAATTCATTTTCTCCTGTGACTGTTCAAGTTCACTCTAAATGGACTCATTACTAATTAGCAAGGAACACATGCATGTAAAGCACATGCAAAGTCAACACTTAAAGGAAAGGTTTGATAAAGAATATAACAAGGGAGTTTAAATAATATACAAGTATAAAATCTATGTTTTACAATGTCTGACAGTCATACTTGAATTTAACATATTTATAATTTAGCTTTGCTTTAATGAATATCAACACAAAGCAGACTAGATGGACCAGTTTACTAGTTTTTTCTTTTTTCCCAATCTTTTTTTTTCTAATTATGTCTTAAACTGATTTTGGCAAAAGTATAAAGTCTTGGGATTTCTATCACTTAATTAATCTAACTTGAAAAATAATTTAGAAGGCCAAGCATTCCCCATGTAAACAAAAAAAACAGTGGACAGGTCGAACTGGGGGTACCTGGGCCCACAGTGGATTTTGACTCTGGGCCCCACCAGTTGAGCATTTTTGGGCCCCCGGGGAGTTTATTTAAGGGCTAACCCTACAGCTACGTAAATGACTGTACAGCCTCCATACTCTGTATCTTGCTTTTTTGCCTCTTTTTCTATCTTTTTTGCCTCTTCTGATATTTTATGCATTAAAAAAACTCCATCTCCATGCTAAGGGGCCCCTGGGGATTCCCTTATTGTTCCCTGGGCCAGTCCGACCCGCATGTAATATACAGTTGAAACCAGAATTTTTATAACACATATAAAAAGACACATTTCATGTTTTTTCCCAAAAAATCCAGATAATGAGAGAGAAAAATTTTTAAGGGATTTTTATTACTTTTTTGCAAATCAAAAGTTTTTCATACATTTCATTATATTTTTTAGCATTGCCCTTAAACTGTATGACTGGGTCAAACTTTTTGGATATCCTTCCCCCACGTCCCCACAAAAGTTTAAGAATTTTGGCCCATTCCCCCTGCCAACGGTGTAACTGGCCAAGTTTGTAAGTCCCTTTCTCGCACCTGCCTTTTCACTTTCCCATAAATTTTTAATAGATTAGTCAGGTTTGTGAAGGCCCTCCAAAAAATTGACTTTGTTACCTTAAGGGGTATGCTTCATAATTGTCCCTTTTGGAAAACCTTTCCACCCAGCTTTAACTTTCTGGTGATGTCTTGAGATGTTGCTTCAGTATTGCCAATAATCCTTCTTTTTCTGAGCCATCTATTTTTTGGGTGCACAGGTCCCTCCGAAACAAAACAACCCCACAACATGTGCTGGCACTCCCATGTTTCACAAGGGAGGTGTTCTTAGACTTCCAAACTTCCCCCCTTTTTCCTCTAACTGTAACGATGGGCCCCTTAGGGCCCAAACAGTTCAATTTAGTCTTGTCAGAACACAGGAATTTTCCCAACATGTTTCGGCCCCACTCTCAGCTTTATAGAAATAATGCAAATAGTTGTGTAGTAAAACATACATATATTGATACACAATTAAAAAAAAAACATGTTTACTAACCAAATCAAATTAGGTCTTAGTTTCTGTGTGCATTTTTAAACTTAATCGGCTTTTATTGTTTCTTTTGGATAAGGCCCGCTTCCTGGGAGATGGCCTTTCAGCCCATGTTGATACAGTACTTTTTCACTGTGGGGTAAGAACCAATCTTACCACTTCTTTCCAGCATCTCACAAGGGCCTTTTGCTTTTGTTCTTGGGTTTTTTGCACAGTCGGACCAAAGCATGTTCATCTCTGAAACACAGAACGCGTCTCCTTCCTGAGCGGTATGATGACTGGACATTCCCATCTTGTTTGTATTTGTGTATAATTGTTTGAACGAAATACCTTCAGGTATCTGGAAATTATACCCAAGGATGATTTAGACTTTTGCAGGTCCACAATTCTCTTCCTGATATCTTGACTGATTTCTTTAGAGTTTCTCATGACGTTACACACAGAAGCAGTGTGTTTCTGGTGTGCACTAAGGGTATGTTCACACCGCGTAATTGCGGGGCATATTTCGGCATGTAATTGCGCTGCAATACTTCCAAAATGCGACCCACAAATCCGGTAATCTATAGCTCTCATAGAGAGCTATGAATTATGCCCGTCTTCCCTGGCGTACAATATGTGCATATTGTACACCAGAAGAAAGAAATGACATGTCACGTCTTCCATTCGTTTACGCGCCGTGGATAATAGAAGGGAATAGGGACAGCCCCTATGCGCTTTACAAGTACGTGTTGGCGAGCACATACTTCTAAAACCTGGCATATTGCAGCACGTACAGTACGTGCCACAATACACTGTGTCAATATACCCTAAAATACATCCACAGGTGTGTTTATAATTAACTCAGAAGCTTCCAAAGACATCACATCATTATATGGGCTGTCCCAGATTGTTTAAAAGCATAGTAATCCTAGTGTATGTAAACTTTTGACTTTGCAGAAAGTAAAAAAATTCTGGCATTTGGCAAATATAAATAATTTTGGTAATCCTAATTGACCTAAAATGTGTAAGGTTTATTCTGATTTCGTGTCAGATAGTGAGAAAAACATGCATATGTGTCTTTTTATATAGTGTATGTAAACTTCTGGTTTCAGCTGTACATACTAAAAGCATTTTGAACATAGGTAGAACTACATTGCCAACCACAAGTGCGCATAGGCAGAATTATAACCTGGTTAGCTGGGAATCTTACTCCATTCAGGTATGAGAAGGTACAGATTTTAAGGCCCCATACAGGAGAAAGGATATTTTGATCATATGGGACAAAAAGATGATACATGGGGAAAGAAAAACATAATTAGTTCTTATCTCATAGATATAGTACATAATAGATTGGATCTGGGCCAGAATGTGTTTAGTATGTTTTCACAATGTACCTTACGAATGCAAGAAAAAGAATATAAACCCCCTGAAAATGCCTCAATTTCTGTATGATTTATTAATAAAAAGTGGTCTAATTTACACCGCTTTTTTAGATCCGTCACTGGACCAACAGGACGGTCCCAGAGAGGATCTAATCAATTAGCGTGAGAATTAATCACTGCGGGCTATGAGGAGACGCGCGGCGTCACATGGAGAGATCGCTACTGCGTGTTCCCGGGCTCTGTCTTTGAAAGATTGCCTGTCCCCAATTCTTTCAAAGATGGAGCCGATAGGCAGAAGGAGAACACGCAACGGCGATCTCTCATGTGAACGCCACTGCGTCTTCCTCATAGCCCGCAGTGATAATCTCACTGCTAAGGCTATGTTCACACGGCATAATTGCGGGGCGTTATTACGCCCCTGCAATTACGCTGTGTGTTCGGGAGGCTTCAAGCAGGGCGGAACGCAGCAGCCCGCCGGCCCATAGACATTCATTACTAGTCAGCGCGTATTCGTGCGCTAGAATTGAAATGTCACTTACTCACCCGCGGCGTATTGTAAACCGGAGCAGGGGAGAGGAGCCCGAAATCATAGTTCTCTATGAGAATGTGGATTACCGTAATGGACTGGGGACGTATTCGCCCGTATTTAGCACAAGTACACCCTCCGCTATGGCGAGAAATACGGACCAATTACGTCCCAGTTTAAGCCATAGAACATGGCCTAATTGTTTTAGATCCGCTGGGGTCTCCTGCGCCCGAGAGGGATATAAAAAGTGCTTGTAACACGGACTTAAAATGACGTGTGAACTAGCCCTTAGTGTAGGTTATACATGTACTTTGTTTATTATTTAAAGACTCACAATGCTTGACACTAACAAATCTGTTCTTCTTAAGAAAGACTAGTTAGACTGGTTAGTGTGAACCATGTCTTGCTGCAAACAGCTTTCAGAAGACATCAAAACATATTATAGAGACCCATGAAGCTGTGTGTACAACAAACTATAGTTAGATAAGTTGTCTATAACTAAATAAATTGATACACAATAAAAAAACATGTTTCTTAATCAAATCACAAATTTAACCTAAAGGGTATGTTCACATGTCATCTTTTCGGACCCTATTTCAGGGCATAATTGTGCTGCAATACACCCGAAGTACAGCGCACAAATCCGATAATTCATAGCTCTCATTGAGAGCTATGATTACCTTCCATTTTCCGGGATAGGAACCGGCACAGAACATTTTGGTCAGCGCATGCTTCTAAAACACCCAGCGTAAAGCGGAACGCACAGTATGCACCGCTCTATGCCGCAAAGACGCCATATTAATCATCCAAAGAGTATTTTCTGCTAGGGTATACATCAAACTATAGTTAGATAAATTGCCTTCAACTAAATAAAATGAAGACTGTGCTACCAGTGCCGAACTTTAGTAGCTGTGGCCAGGGGTGCCAATAGTGCAGTACTCCTGTCAAGCGCCCTAATCGAAAAAGGGACCCACTGATATGTTAAAATATAGGAACTAGTAATGGGTGGAGGCCCCATTTGATTTGGCTGTATGGGGCCCTGAAACGGTTAATAGATGACTGATGGCAGCCCTGCCTGTGGCCCACCAGAAGAAATCGGTTTCTGGGCCCACTCTCAGCTTTATTGAAATAATGCAAATAATTGTGTAGTAAAACATACATATATTGATACACACTAATAAAAAACATGTTTACTAACCAAAACAACTTTTTTAACTTTAAAGGGATTTCACAGGGTTTTTTTGGGCAATTTCGGGCCCCTAATTTTCGGCGTACTGCGCGAATTACGGGCGAAATCCGTCCCTCTTACGTAAACCACATTCTCATAGAGAACATGGGTTCGTCCCTCTCCCTGCCGGGGGAATCCGCCCGGGGGGAATAATGAATGTGAATTACCCCGCGTTTACCCCCCAGAATGATGTTAGGGGGGGCCGGCGAGGTGCCGGCCCCCCGCCCCCCCCCACTCCGCCCCGCCCCCCTTCCCCACGGGATAATTGCGGGGGGAATTACGCCCCGCAATTAAGCCATGTGAACATGGCCAAAGGGTGTTTCCATCTGGGGGTGTGATGACAAGCGGGAGAGAATGGGCACAGGGGCACACAGGAAGGAGGCTGGGAATTAAATCCCACTGTCAGCACCAAACTGTTAGGCTAAAGGTGCTATAACGGGCACAAGGCACACAAAAAAGGTGAGGGAAGAAGATCCCACTGCTGCCGCCAATGTTCACGACATGAGGGACAGAGGGGGGATATAAAGGACACGGGCACATAAGACGATGGCAAGGAATTTGGTCCCTCTGCCAATATCGAGGCGGGTAAGGGGGGGGGGGGGCACACAAAAAGTAGAAAGGTAATTAGATATCACTGTCTATCCTAATTATTTCAGGAAAAAGGGGAACCACACATAGAAGAAGACTTTAAGGCACAATCTGTCTTGAACACTCATAGAGGTCCCTACTTACTCCGTGCAACATGGGGGTGGCCAAGATACACTACTCCACATCTCAATTTTACACTCTCTGCTCACTCATGGCTACACATAGAGCACTGCACATAACTACAAACAGATCACAAGTCCAGAAACACACACACAGGAGTGAATGGAACTAAGAACTAGAAGCAGAGATGTTCAGGTTTATTAGGGCAACATGGCAAAACCTAAAAACCCTCTCAGCTCCTTCTGCTTAGCTCACAGAGGGGAATGAATAATTACATGCAGGGGACAATATAGCGACCGTTATTCCAGCCTGCATCTTAACTCCTCCTTTCATGAATATGAAAGATTCATAATTTGAGACGATATTCGGTTTTGTGGTCCCTTAAGGCAAAAATCCGGAGTGACTAAATTCACTGGTCATAATCTTATGAGTGAGTTATGGAAAACATGGATTATGACCAAGATGTCTTTAGAGTATACTTTTTTTCTATTACTGCATGTGCTCAGTCACTTCATAGTTTGGAAACAGCTAGTTATTCTCATTCTCCGATCTTTATTCATTAACACATCTGTGTTAATTTGAACTGCTGCCAAAGGGTTGAACTACTTGATCTGAGCATAATGAAATACCCCCTTTCATGGGCCTGGGAAGCTGTAGATTTATAGTACACATGAAAGAGATGTATTACTAAACACATAATATCTGTAAGCAGATCCATTAAACATAAAACATTAGTCCCCAGAAGCTGATTTTCCTTACATAAGGAAATAGAATATGGCAACTGTCTGCTGTGGCCATGGAAAATGGAGAGGTGACCACATATACGCAGCTCTGTCCATTCATTTCAGTGGGAATTCTCAGTACAGCAGAGTAAGAGTGCATGGCTGAACTACCATTGAAATAAATCTAGAGAGACCTGCATGCATGGTCACTTCTTCATTCTGTGGAGCCTCAGCACAAGTGAGGATGTAAGAGTAAGCTTACCTACACCTATCAAACATATTTGACATATGCTGTCAATACGCCATATATGTCTGAAATGAGAATATACCTTTAACCCTGACAGGCTCCCTCTTCTGCCTCCACAGCATAGCAACAGACTGCACTCCTTTCTCTGTTCTTTGGCTGTTCCAGACGCCAGGGGCTAGCTCAATGTCATGAGTAGTCATTGGGCCCCATAGCAAAATGAGATGGGGCCCCACGACCTAATGACGATAAACTAAAACAGTAATACAAGTTGCAATAATTAAAGGTATAAATAATACCGCCACATATCATGGAACCTGAATAGTAGTGATGTAGAGCAGAAAACCACCAACTACTAGTTGCCTACAAAAAGCAACAATATTCTTGTGCCTGAGTAGGTTTCCCTTAACTTCTGGGTCCCATAGCAGTCGCTATGACTATAGTTACACCCATGGTCTGCGGGATGTCCTTGGAATTGAGGTCAGTGCTCTGGATCTCCGTGTCAGTGACTCTTTTTAACCATATATATAACCTCAGAACACGCATACAGTTGAAATCTCTGGTACAGAGAAGAACCCTCTACTTCCTGACATGTCATTTACATTTGTAGGCTTCAGGCTGTTTTAGACCTACAAGATCTGGGGAGCATCCCAAGGCAGGTGGTCACAATGCCTGCACCAAACCTCAGCCATAGGATTACTGTGTAGTGTATAAAAAAAGTGCGTCTTGAGAAATGAAGTAACAAATGTAATAAAGGTTTTAAAAACATAAAAGAATAACAATTCAAAACACTCCGCTTTTCATTCTATAATCGAAAAAAATGAACCAATACGTAAACATAATGGGTATTGCTGTGTCTGTATGGGTATGTTCACATGGCGTTTTCAGTACGTTTTTTGATACGTGTTTAGATGCTTGTTTGGATCCATGTTTTGGACCTTAAACGGACCCAAACACACATTTAACAATGTGCAGTGTGATTTACATTGCTTTTAATATAAAACACGCATCTGTGTTTAGACGATACGTGTTTTACATGCGTCTTTCTGATGCGTCTTTCGGATCCGTTCAAAGAATTGACATGTCAATTATTGATCCGTGTTCCACAGCAGGCACCCTATTTAAATCTGTAGGGTGTGTTCCTGCTGCAGCCAAAGTGCATCCAAACACACACCCTAGTGTTGGATGCGTTTTGGATGTGATTTACGCAGCGCTTTTGAATGCGCTTTTCGGATCGAAAAACTTATCCAAAAACGTATTGAACATGCTGATCAGTGGAAATAAAACCTTATTTTTACCACACGCTGTGAACTGCAATGTTTGATTAATTTTTCTCCTTCACAAATACTGTAGACTAAAAAGTCATCAAAATGTTGTATGTGTCAGTCAGTAGAAAAAGATACTGGTCTGAAATACTGGTGATGCAAAGTATTTTAAAAAAATATTTTTTAAAGTAACAAATCATAACAAAAACTATATAAATTTGTTATTTCTGGAATCATACTTGCATGAAGAATTAGTAGGCCTGCAAAATAATCCCTAAAAAGTCCTAATATAGAAAATCTATGGAAACATAAGTTTTGGTCTTTGGAAGGCGGACGATAAAGTTTCCAGAAACAGCTGTTTTGGGAAGGGGATAAGAAAAGAAGACTGGAAATGGCTGGAGTTGGGCTTGCTATTTTGTTTTCTCTCTTAGAGCCGGTTCACACGGCTTATTCAAGCCGTAATTGCGGGACGGATTCCGCCCGCAATTACGGCTTGAATAAGGGGCGGGGGCGCTGCTCCCCGGCCCCATAGACATGCATTATCCACGGCACGTATCCCACCGGGATAATGTGCATGTCACTTTCTCCACGCCCGGCGTATTCGGCGAGCGGGGAGGAGAGACGGAATCCACAGTTCTCTATGAGAAATGTGGATTACCGTAATGACTGGGACGGATTCCAGCCGTACTGCAGCGCAGTACGGCGTGCAATACGGCTGCATTCCGTGCCCAAAATAAGCCGTGTGAACGGCCCTTTAGACATCCAACTTCTAAACTAGGAGAGTACACTGTGAGTGGAAAGACTGCAACTGTGTGTGTGTGGTTATTAAGGGCTCTGTTTGTATATGTAGCCAAAGGCTCAGAATAAGGGCGACATGTATGATCGGAGTTTGCGAATGTTTTCAGGCGTATACTGTGCCTCACAATGCCGGCTCCGCTGTCGGACGCAGTAATGCGCTGTTAGGCGCAACCTTCGTATGCGCCTAACATAAAGGGGCGTGCAGTGGGCGCGCTGTGGGCGTCTGGGGCGGGACGCAGCAAATTCGAAAAATCCGAGGCATGCATGATTGCGGGTCGGCTAAGTGAGGCGCATTCCAGCGCTTTACAGCTCCGACCGGCAGACCTAGTTTAATGTGGTCTATCTGAGCGGAGAAGTCAAAGTGGAGCTCGGAATTCTTGTAATGTGCTATAGTTCTACAATTACAGCAGTACGCTACTAAAATAAATGATTTGGCAAGAAGAATAAATAATTAAGCAAGAAATCCTGCTTGGCGGACCACAGGTCCCAGCAATACCTGTGCTGTGCTGACTTCTGTTGTATATACTGAATTGCATTAACCCCTTGAGGACCCGGCGTTTTTTTTTGGGTGACACGTTCGTTTTTCCCTCCTCGCCTTCTGAAAGCCATAACTTCTTTATTTTTCCACCTACATAGACACATGAGGGCTTTTATTTTGCGGGACAAGATGTACTTTCTAATGGTGTTATTCACTATACTATAGAATATACTGGGAAACCGCAAAAAATTTCCAAGTGGGACAAATTGTGAAAGAAAATGTATTTTCGCCATGTTTGCGGGGGTTTTGCTTTTACGGCGTTCAATCTTCGGTAAATATAATGTGTTATCTGTATTCTTCAGGTTGTAACGCATCCGGCAATACCAAACATGTAGGGTTTCCATTATGTTTTGGTACCATAAAAAAATTCCAAATATTTTCTATTTTTGAAATTTGCGCCACAGCGCCATTTTGTGCGACCAATAACTTTTTTTGTACTAACACCTATGGACGTCAGTGAGGGGGCATTTTTTGCGGGCTGAAGTGTACTTTTTATCGCTAGCAGTTTGGAATGCATGCGACTTTTTTGATCATTTTTATTCCATTTTTTTAGTGATGTAAAATGACCAAAAAACTCAATTTTGCCGTTTGGAATTTTTTTCTTCTACAGTGTTCAGCGTACGGGATAAATGAGGTTATATTTTTATAGATCTTACTTTTTTCGGACGCGGCGATACCAAATATGTGTAACTTTTTCATTATTTTGATGATTTTATTTGTAAAATGGGGAAAGGGGGGTGATTTGAACTTTTAATACTTTTTTTTTTTGTACTTTAAAACTTTATTTATTTATTTTTTTTACTGTAACATTGAGGCCACCTAGGTTACTTGACCACTAGGTGGCGCGATTGTTAATACAACCTAATGCATTGCATAGGCAATGCATTAGGGTGTACAAAGATGGCGGTTTCCCCACTTTGTGTCTGCGGACGGAAGTGGGGCAAACCAGCCAGGGTAAGTGACGGGAGACTTCCCAAGGCTCCCCACCACAATGCCTGGTGATCGGATCGGCGCAGCATAGCTGCGCTTATGCCGATCGCCGCACCGTTCGGTGCGCGGCACCGATCGCCGTTAATTCAGACGCCGCGGCGCCTGATGGGTAAAACAGCGCCAGTAGGCGGAGCCACCCGCCGGCGCTGTTACTGCCGGGTGTTAGCGTGATCAAAAAGTTGCATCTATCCCAAAGTGATAACAAAAAATGTACACTTCAGACTGCAAAAATGCACTCTCACTCAAGTCCATAGATGGAAGCAGCACAAATTTAAAAAGTACAAAATGTTTGGATTTTTTATGATACTAAAACATAACAAAAACCCTACATATTTGGTATTGATGGAATTAGATCAACCTGCAGAATACAGAGAACACATCATTTATACCAAAAAGTGAATGCTGTAAAAACAAAACCCCCACAAACATGGCACAAGTAATTTTTTTTCACATATCGCCCCACTTAGAATTTTTTGTAGTTTCCCAATATATTATTATTATTATTATTACATTTATTTTAAAGCGCCATTGATTCCATGGCACTGTACATTTGAGGGGGGTCACATACATGATATGTCAAGTGAGTACAATAATGACAATGAATGACTTATTACTGGTACAGAGGGAGAGAGGACCCTGCCCGCGAAGGCTTACAATCTACAAGGAAGAGGGAAGAGACAGGAGGAGTCAATAACACCAATAGGAAGTACATCTTATTCTGCAAAATACATATGTCTATGTAGATGGAAAATTAAAAAAGTAGTGGCTCTTGGAAAGTGATGAAAAAAACGTAGAGCCATATTGTTATTATGTCAGGAAGGTTTTATGCAGCAGGGATTGGAGATGGCTCAGATCCCTGTGCAGTGGGTGTCAGTTGTAGTTAACAGTTGGCATCCACTGCGTATTGAGCAGGCTCACCGAGTGAGCCCATTCTATACATCCCTAGCGATGATAGAATGTACCCATACATCCATTGTTTCTAAAGCGTATAACAATACATTATATGGACAATTACTGCTTACTGTACATCATATGTCAGTAAGGAAGTGTGGAGGATGCTCACACGCTGACCCAACTCCATTGGCAGCAGGTCGAAGCTGACAATTACAACCAGGACCTGCTACTATTAGCTGGGACTGGAGTTGGCTCCAATCCAGACTTTTTAACCTTTTAGATGTTGCTGTAATCACAACCATGACATTAAAATTAATCCTTTTCCTGATAGAGCGGTTGTCACGGCATTTGGGGGCCTGATAAAGTCCTCCGTGGCAGCCATGTTACTACTTATATTATACCATGCAACAGGCAGGATATAATACTTTTACACCCTTCTGCAATATATTCATATTGAAGAACAGTGTACAAGTGATTGCGCCCTCTGGTGTTGAGGTAACCTTGGGGGATTACAAGTATAAGTATAAAAAAAAATTTAATAAAGAAAAATTAAAAGTTCAAATACCCCCTTTTGGCATTTTACCCAAAAAAAAGTTCGACTTAATTGGTATTACTACGTCTGTTAAAAGTCTGAATTGTTAAAATATTGCATTATTCATTCTTTATGGAAAAATTGCCTCAATCAGTTTCATAGATTGAAAACTAAAATAAAAGTTTTTGATTACAGAAAATAAGGCTGCAATGCAAAATTTAAAAAGTGTACCGAACAGTGAAATCTATAAAAATAAACCCCCTACATAAATGGCACGATTGTGTTAGTTTTCAAGTTTCACCACATAAAGAATTAATTTTTTGGTGGGTTTTCTAGCAAGTTTCATTATGCGCTAAACACACAGGCAGCGCAATGAACTTTGGATACCATTTCCACCGGGGCTGGACTGGGATTAAAAATCAGCCCTGGCACAAAGCCCCCACCAGCCCACATACAATATCCGCTTAAAAAATTCCCCTTGTTCTCGCACTTCTCCACTTTCTAAAATAAAGGACCAAAATTAACATCTGTATAACATCAGCATTGGCTTATTTAATATAAAATTAGTTGAATTCTCTCCCTTTTTTAAGACCTGATATTTCTTTCTTTTGAGATCTTATATATATTTGCTTTCATTTTAAATGATCAACTTTTTCTATACATTGCAATGGATTTTATTCAACTTTAATTTTTCACTTCATTGATTTGAAAAACAACTCTTTTTGCTATTCACTAACATGTTTAATGATTTTTCGCTGATTTCCAGCCTGTCTCGAATCGAAATACATGGTAGGCGCATTCCTTCTGCGCCTAAGTTCCGCAATGCGCCTCACACACTGGCGGGCGCAGGGAACTTTACACCGCATGTATGAGGCACCTCGGGCGCCGACATAAATGAGGCGCAGCTTTCACTAAAAATCGCGTGAAAACGGGCGCTCCGACGTGCCGATCTTCATACATGTCGTCTTAAACGTTTACTAGTTTACTAGTAGCTGTATCTTCCTCATTTAAATAGAACCTGTCACATAGATTATACCCTCCTTGCTGAGGACAGCACAAGCTAGTGTCAGACATGCTGTTTCCAGCGCTGGGTCCCTTAGTTTAAATGTTAATTTTTAAACCCCAAACCCCCTAAAGGGTAGCTTTCCCCCTACCAAAAGTTTAATTTATGTTTAAAACTATTCAAATAATTTGGCCACCATTATGTTTTGGGGCGGGACTAGACCAGGGGGGCGGGGTTTGAAAAAAAAGGGTTTTTTTTCATGACTCTTTTCAAGCTGAAAAACTGCCCGGTTTTTAGCACTAAATACTCTAAAACTACGGCATCTTAAAAGAATAAAGGAACAAACGCGGAAACAGCAAATTTTTTCCCTACCTTTGTGGTCCCCCAGCAAGGGGGGGATAATCTATGTGAAAAGGTTTTTCCTTTTTAAATAGGGTGGGAAAAAATCAAAGGGAAAATTTCCCACAAATTTCATGACAGAAATTAAAATAATTTTTTCAAAATGATTTTTTAAGGCACCTTTTGGGGAGGAGAGGGGGAACATTTTTGCTCCATTTGTTTTTCACTGCAAATTAAGGGAACCGCTGGGAATTAAAAGGGGAAATTCACATATTTGAAGCCAACCCCTTTCCCGAGGGCAGCTACTGAGGCTGATGCTGTTTCCAGCACGGTTTTTCCCTTTTTCTGGGAAGGTGAAGAGTTTTTAGGGGCAAATTTTCCCAATCAAATCCTTTTGGGAGGTTTTTTTAACCCGCTCTGCCCGAGAAGAGTTCCCCCTTAAAGGGGTTTTTGCCATAAATAAAATTGACATGGGGAAATTGCAAAATTTAAAAAAAAAACATTTTTAAAATTTACAAAATAAATTAAAAAATTCGTAACATTTTAAATCTGCCAACAAAACTGATCCATAGTGTAAAAACTTTTTCCCAGGGGGATTGTCCCGGGAACGAGGGCTCGGTAGTCCTTTCCGCACAAAGCTCAGGGTTTACCCCAAGAACCAAAAACTTTTTTTATTTTTCCATCAATTTTAACAAAGGTATATTTTTGGGGCTAGTTACATTTTTAAGAAAAACCCAAAAAACTTAATTTATAAACTTTAACTCTTTTCCAAGGGGGGCGAAACAACCGAGAATTCGGCACCCCAAATTTCCAGCAACCCATTCCCCACTTCTGTACAAATTTCCCCCGCAACATGATTTGTTGAAGCTGGGATGGGGGGGTTTGGGTTTCACTTGTTTTTTCGCGTTTGAAATTTCATGCTTTCAAAATGGGGTAATTTTAAATCGGACAAACACCTTTTTCACGAGCAAAGATACATGCCCGACAAAAAAGCCATCAGAACTTTCCCAAAAAATTTTTATTTCCATGTTAGTAAGTAAGGTATCCCCCAAAAAAAACCCCTTAATTACTACCCCTGGGGCCTTGCTGTCAGCCAGCTGTGATTTTTGGGCACCCCCCAAGCTGACATTAAAACCCCCCCATCACAAATTTTTCCAGGGGCCAAAAAACCAGGGGGGCGGGGAAAGATGATGGTCTGCTTCTGGGGGAGCTGCAGGATGATATTTGGGCATTTGGAAAATAACCAATAACCAAGGACTTTTTCCATTCCCTTTCCCAAAAGGGGAAAATAATTTTTAAAAAGTTAAGGCAGCATGAGTTCCTAATTCGGCCTTTTCAGGGGATTTGGCTTCTTTTCAAGTAGGTAGACCTAATTAAAGCAAGTAGCCCCCAAAATTTTGCCACACCCCTGCAAATTAAACGGGCCCCCCTCCCTTTTTTTTTCCCCCTCCCAAAAGTGTTTTTGGGGAGCGCAAGGTTTTTTCCAGACCAGCTATAGCTTTCAGGGGTTTTAAAAATAATTTTTTGGGGTGTAAAACTTTTTATTAACTTTTTTTTTTCCAATTTTTTTGACTAAATAAGCAAAAAAAAGGGAATTATGGTAAAAAAATTTTTTAAATTTTTTTTTTTTTTTTTATTATTGCAAGATTTTTGTATTTTGGGAAAATGTCCTTTGGTATTTTCCTTCCCCCCTTTTCCCCAAAAAGCTATAAAATTTTTTTTAATTTTTTTATCTATGTTTAAAACTGTTGCTGTTTAAGAGGGCTTGCCCATTTGCTGGGGCAACAAGGGGACATTTAAAAGCAGTGCCACCAAATTTTTGTCGTTTTTTTTAAATTTTTTTCCCCCTTCCCCATTTTCTTTTAACAAGCAGAAGACTGGGCTGATGATCGCACCCACTAAGGGGCAAGAAAACCAAAGGGGGGCTCATTGTAAAAAATAAAAAAAAAAAAATAAAAAAGGGGGACATGGGATGAATTCGAAAAGCTAATTTTTTAATTTCCCTTGGCCCCCGACCCAACCCCCGTTCTTAAATGATACAGAAATGAGAATTAAAAACATATGAAGATTTTTTGGCCATTACATAGAGCTTTAAAAGCGCCAAACTTTCCCCCAAAAATTCGGCCCCCCTTACACCCATGCCCCCAACCCAAAATTTTTGGCGCATTAAAACTCTATCAATTTTCGCCCAAAAATTTTTAAAGGGAAAGAGTGTAAAGCGCCGAACTTTGGGAGACTATGAAGAAAAGGCCCCTTTAAAGTGAAAAAAAATTTCATTTATTAATTATGGGATAATCACCTGAACGTTTGAAAATGGAATTTATTTTGGGAAAACCGGCCCGGAAATGCCCATAGGGAAAAACCCCGGCATTTTCTTGGCGGGCGCTGGGGGGCCCGGGGCCCCAGGGACGGTTCGGATCGCCCCCTGTGGGGCCAGTGTTTTCCCCCCGGCGGGCCCCGATTTTTGGTGCCGGTCTGTGGCGCCTAACAGGGGCCGCAATGGGGCACAGACCCAGCCATGCAGGCCCCCCACGGCCCCCCCGCCCCGGGACCGCGCGGGGCAAGCCGCTTTCCCCAGGCTGAAAAAGCCGGGGTCTTCCCGGGTCCCTCTTTCCAGGGCCCCAGGGGGGGCCCCCGGGGCAAGCGGGGCGATGTAATTACGTCATCCCCGCGCCTTCCCCGCGGGCCCCCCCTTGGGTGAGAGCGGCCCCTCCGGACGGAGGGGGAGAAGAGGGGAGGAGGGAAAAACCCGGTGATAAGAAAATTTTTTTTTTTTTTAAAAATACTTAAATGGGGCCCTGCCTACCATTAAAAATGGCCCTGCCGGCTAAAATACTTTCCCCTGCCTACCTTTTATTTACCCGCCTGGGTATATACTTGGGCCCCGCCTACCTCTAAGTGGCCCTGGGCCCGGCTATATACTGGCCCGCCTACCACTAAGTTTTTCCCCGCCCGGCTATAAACTGGCCCTGCATACCTCTAAGTGGCCCTTCTTTGGGTATATACTGCCCCTGCCTACCTCTAAGTGGCCTGCCTAGACCTATATACAGGCCCTGCCTACATACTAAGTTGCCCCTGCCTGGCTCTATACTAGGCCGTGCCTACCACAAGATTGCCCCTCCTGGCTTTATATACATGCCCCTGCCATACCACTAAGTGCCCCTGCCTGACTGATATACTGGCCCTGCCTACTACAAGGTTTCCCCTGCCTGGCTATATAACTGGCCCTGCCTACCACTAAGTGGCCCAGCCTGGCTTAAACTGGCCCTGCCCTACCCTAAGTGCCCCCCTGCCTGCTATATAATGGCTCTGCCTACCACTAAGTGCCTCCTCCCTGGCTATAATACTGGCCCCTGCCTAGCCCCACACCAACACCACCAACACCCCCCCCCCCACAATAAAAAAGAAACATCTTTAAAAAATTAATAAAAAAGGGCTATGTTTCGAAAGATCTTTTAATATAAAAAGATATGTGGGGGGGGATTTGGGGTAAAGTAAAAAGTAGAGTGTAAAAAATAGTAGTTTTAAAAGGAAGAGCTATGTATAATAGTCACTATAGACTGAAAAGGAAGATGTGTAAAAGAAGTAATAGTAAGTCCCCTGCTGACTAATACTGGCCCGCCTACCAATATGCCCTGCCTGGCTATATACTGGCCCCTGCCTACCACTAATGCCCCTGCCCTGGCTATATACTGGCCCTGCCTACACTAAGTGCCCCTGCCTTGCTATATACTGGCCCTGCTACCACTAAGTCCCACTGCCTGGCTATATACTTGCCCTGCCCTACCACTAAGTGGCCCTGCTGGCTATAAAAAATACTGGCCCTGCCTACCACTAATGTTGACCCCCTGCCTGGCTATATACGGCCCCTGCCTACCTCTAAGTGGACCTGCCTGGCTATATACTGCCCCTGCCTACCTCTCATCGTCCCTGACTACCAATATCTACCCTTGCCTACCTATATAACTACCCTGCCAACCACTAGTGCCCCTGCCTGGCTATATACTGGCCCCTCCTACACTAAGTGCGCCCCTGCTGACTAATACTGCCCCTTGCCTACACTAAGTGCCCCTGCCACCTCTGACTATATACTGCCCAGCTACTACTACAATTGCCCCTGCCTGGCTAATAACTGCGGCCTGCCATACCACTAAGTGCCCCGCCTGGCTATCATACTGCCCCTGCCTACCTCTAAGTGGCCCTGCCTGAGCTATAGTACTGCGCCCTGCCTACCTCTAAGTGCGGCCCTGCCAGGCTATATACTGCCCTGACCTACCACTAAGTGCCCCTGCCTGAGCTGTATACTAGCCCATCCTACCTCTAAGTGCCCCTGCCTGGCTAATCATACTGGACCCCTGCCTACCTCTCAGTTCCAACCTGCCTGGCTATATACTGCCCCTGAGTCCTACCACTAAGTGCCCCTGCCTGCACTAAATACTGGGCCCGCACTAGCTACTAAGTGCCCCCTGCCTGGCTATATACTGGCCGTGCCTACCACTAAGTGCCCCTGCCTAGGCTATATACTTAGCCCTGCCACTACCTCTAAGTGGCCCTGCCTGTCGTATATACTGGCCCTGCCTACCACATAAGTGCCCCCTGTCTGGCTATAATACTGGCCACCTGCCTACCTCTAATGCCCCTGCCTGGCTATATACTCGGCCCATCCTACCTCTAAGCTTGCCACTTCCTACCTATATACACTACCACCTTTCACCTACTTCTAAGTGTCCCTGGCCTGCCTATATACAGCCCTGCCTACCATAAGGGCCCCTGGCCAGAACTATATAAAGGCCCTGCCCTACCTCTAAGGTGCCCCTGCCTGGCTATATACTGGCGCCTGCCTACTAACTAAGTGCCCCCTGCCTGCTCATATACTGGCCCCCCCCCCCCCCGAGGGGCCTACCATTAATGCCCCTGCCTGTCTAATACTGGCCCGCCTACCACGACAAGATCCCCTGCCAGCTATATAACTGGCCCTGCCTACCCTAATCGCCCCTGCCTGCTATATACTGGCCCTGCCTACCACTACAAGTAGGACCCTGCCCTGTCTTATATAGCTGCCCCTCCTACCGTCTAAGTGGGCCCTGGCCTACCATATACCATCCCCCCCCCCACCACCCCTGCCTACCTAATATACTACCCTCTGCCTACCACTAAGTAGCCCCTAGCTGGCTATATACTGCCCCTGCTACCACTAAGTGCCCTGCCTGACTATATACTGCCGCCTGCCTACCTCTAAAGCTGCCCCGGCCTGAGCTAATAACTGCCCTCTGCCTACCTTCTAAGTGCCCGCCTGGCTATATACTGCCCACTGCCACCACTAACAGTGCCCCGCCTGGACTAATAAACTACCCTGCCTACTACAAGTTGTATCCCTAGCCTGGCTATATATCTGCCCGAGCCTCACACCACTAAGTCCCCTGCCTGGCTATATACCTGCCCCTTCCTACCTCATAATGGCCCTCCTGGCATATTTACTGCCCTGCACTACCACTAAGTGCCCCTCGCATGGCTATATACTGGCCCTGCCGCTACCTCTAATGCACCCTGCCTGCTATATTACTTGGCCCTGCCTCCCTAAGTTGCCCTGCCTACCTATATACTACCCCTTTCTACCTCTAAGTGTCCCTGCCTGCCTATATACTGCCCCTGCCTACCACTAAGTGCCCCTGCCTGACTATATACTGCCCCTGCCTACTACTAAGTGCCCCTGCCTGTGAGCTTGATATACTGGCCCCCTGCCTACCACTAGTGCCCCTCCTCTGCTATATACTGGGCCTGCCTACCACTAAGTCGCCTCCTGCCTTGTGCATATACTGGCCCTGCCTACCACTAAGTGCCCTAGCCTGGCTATAATACTGCCCCTGTCCTACACTTCTAAGTGGCCCTGCCTACCTATAAAACTACCCCCTGCCGTACCATTATACTACCCCTGCTACCACAAAGTGCCCTTCTTTTTTCTTTTTTTATTTTTTTTTGGGTTTTTTTTTCTTTTCTTTTTTTTTGTGGTGTGTTTGTTTGTTTTTTTTGTTTTTTTTTTTTTTCTTTTTTGCTGGGGGGGGGGGGGGGGGGGGGGGGGGGGGGGGGGGGGGGGGGGGGGGGGGGGGTGCTCATGTTTTTCTTCAATTCTTTTCATTTCCTTCTCTTTTATTTGTGTGTTTGTTTTTAGTTTGTGTGTGTGTGTGTTTTTTTCTTTTTTTTATTCCTTTTCCTGGCTATATACTGCCCCTGCTACCACTAAAGTGCCCTGCCTGACATAATGACGCCCAGCCTACCTCTAAGTGCCCCACAAAAACCTCCTGGCTATTATACTCGCCCCTGCCTACCCTAAGTGCCCCTGCCATGCTAATAAACCTGACCCCTGCCTACCACAAGTGCCCCTGACACACCAATATACAGCCCCGCCTACCCTAAGTGCCCTGCCTGGTCTATCTACCGGCCCTGCCTACCACTAAGTGCCCCTGCCTGGCTATAATGCTGCCCTGCCTACCTCTAGTTTCGCCCCTGCCTGGCTAATATACTGCCCCTGACCTGCCTCTAAGATTGGCCCTGTCTGGCTAATACTGCCCCTGCCCACCTCTAAGTGGCGGCCCTGCCTACCTATATACCACACCCCCTGCCTACCATATACTACCCCTGACCTACCACCTAAGTGAGCCCCTGCCTGGCCTTATATACCTTGCCCCTGCCAACCACTAAGTGCCCCTGCCTGACTATATAAGCTGCCCCTGCCTACCTCTAAGTGCCCCTCCTAGCTATATACTGCCCACCTGCCTTCCCAAAGTGCCCCTGCCTGGCTATAAACAGCCCCTCGCCTACCACTAAGTGCCACCAGCCTGACTATATACTAGCCGCCACTACTACTAAGTGCCCCTGCCAGGCTATATGCTGGCCATGCCTACCACTAAGTGCCCTGCCTGGGCTATATACTGCCCCTGCCTACCCTCTAAGTGGCCCTGCCTACCTATATACTAACCCCTGTCTACCTCTCAAAGTGCCCCTGCCTGCCATATATACTGCCCCTGCCTACCAAAAGTGCCCCTGCCTGACTATAGACAGGCCCCTGCATACTACTAATCCCCTGCCTGGATATATACTGTCCATGCCTACCACAAGTGCTCCCCTGCCTTGCTATATTCTGCCCTTCCTACCGACTAAGAGCCCCTGCCAGGCGATATACTGCCCTGCCTACCACTAAGTGGCCTGCCTGGCTAATATACTGCCCCTGCCTACCCTGCTAAGTGGGCCTCCACCTATATACTACCCCTGCCTACTATATCACTACCCTGCATACCCCTAGTGCCACCTGCCTGGCTATATACTGCCCCTGCCTACCCTAAGTGCCCCTGCCTTGACTATATACTGGCCCTGTCCTACCTCTAAGTGCCCCTGCCTGCTATATACTACCCCTGGCAACCTCTACAGTCAGCCCACTGCCTGGCTATATACTGGCCCCTGCCTAACCACTAAGTGCCCCTGCCAAGGCTATATACAGCCCCTGCCTACCTCTAAGTGGCCCTGCCTGGCTATCTACTGGCCCTCGCCCCTACCACTAAGTTGCCCCTGCCTGCTATATACTGGCCCGGCCCTACCTCTAAGTGCCCTGCCTCGCTATATACTGCCCCTTCCTGCTCTAAAGGTGGCCCTGTCTGGCTATATAATGCCCCTGTCTGCCTATATACTGCCCCTGCCTACCTAAAAGTGGTCATGCCTGCTAAATACTGGAGCCTGCCTACCTCTAAGTGGCCCTGCTGCCTACTTACTGGCCCATCCAGGCTACATACTGGGCCCTGAAGCTAATTACTGCGCCCCTGGCCCGGCCCTAACCTGGCTAATTACTGGCCCTCACATCTGCTAATTCACTGGCCCATACCTGGCTAAATACTTCGGAGGCAGCCCAAGCTACCGGCACAGATTACTGGGGGCAGCCCCAGCTAACCTGGCTGATTACTGGGGGCAGCCCCAGCTACCTGGCTCTAAGTTACAGGGGGCTAAGACCCCAGCTACCTGGCTAGTTACTGGGAAGCCCCACTTACCTGGCTAGTTACTGGGGAAGCCCCATCACTAGGCCTGTCTAGTTACTAGAGCAGCCCTTGCTACCTGGCAGTACAGGGTAGACCCTGGGCTACCTACCAAATTAAGAGGGAAGCCCTGTTTTACCTACCTAATGGGGGGTCTACCTATTACATTTCCACTATCTGCCTTGTTTAATTTCAATTTTTAGGGTCTAACATAACCAACGACTGTTTCACACACACATAGATAGAAAGTGCGTGTGAAGAACTTAGAGGAGCCAAAAACGTATTTGAGGTAAATCCTATAGGTCGAGTAGCATGATCGGGAGAAGAAGACATTGCATGGCTGTACACTGGACTGAGAAAGAAGAAAAGGAAGAAGGAGAACAACTCCCATCAAGATTGAAGTCCCTGGAATTCATGTTGATGGTGACCTGACTACTGGTGAAGTGATTGGAGGTGTTGTAGGTCTATGTGGTGCTTATGTAGTGTCAAGTGTGGGCTTGTAACGTATTGTCTAACTGCAAGCGCACACCAAGAACTCTGTGAATGAGGGGTTTCTCCTGCACCAGCTGTTTCTCTCCTTTCGCTTGTGTGGAGGCTGCTCTCACACAGAGAGGTTTTGGTGCAAATTTTAATGCCGATTTTTTTAGTGCTAGAAATGCAACAGCCATTAACTGCTCATGCCTTTCTGCACAAAAACTGCACCAAAACAACCACAAAAATCACCAAAAATGCTCTCGCTGTGAAAGCAGCTTTAAAGTGTAGTTTATTGTTAGAAAGTGGCGAGGTGCGAGAACAAGGGAAATTTTGTAAGCAGATATTGTATGTGGGCTGCTGGAGGCTTAGTGCCAGGGCTGATTTTTATTCCCAGTCCGGCCCTGGTTATAGTCCCTGTCAACAAACAGTTGGCTTGAAAATGATGAGGAATTGAGCACAACTTTATACAATGATTGAGCTGTTCTTTAATATCAGTCTGGTCACGTGTCTCCGTGACATAACTTCAGCAGATAATAATTGTTTGGGGGGTTCTCCATTAATGGAATGACAGAACACTTAAAACTTTTCACATTAGTTATATATCATAATTGCTGGTTGCAGAACACACTTGGTGATACAATATGCTTGTACGCTTTGCTGATACACTCCTTGGGTGTTGCATTCTAACTTGTTCACAAATAAATCAATAATGTACCTTTACTGGGGCTAGGGACCAGTAGTACTCGTAATGGGTCAACCAACATTGTTGAAGCAATAACATCAATAAAAGCTTCCTTAAGTGATATGCATACTCTTTTTTGCATAATGGGGGATGAGTTTACCCCTTACAGAACATGCTTGTTCTTCTGAACCCTATTGAGCTATTCTGTGCTAAACCTCAATAGTTAATGTGACTGCAATAGACTAGGTCCTGTATAATGAGCATCTGACTCCCTCAAGGGTGAGGAGGGTCAACAGGTAGAAACAGGACGACTCCCAAAATAACCACTCGACCTGATGCCTGTGGGTCTAAGATTTGTCTGTGGTCAGCAATGTTTCCGTACTGAATATTAATAGGTCAAGCAGACATAGCCACAAATATTCTGCTGGAAACCTGTGACCTGAGAGTAAAACAGTATATAGACAAAAATATTACTGACCCAGGACAATCACCACCAGTTTCAAGCTATGCAGCTCTGCTACATCTGGACAGAAGTCTTACATATTTTCATCCTGAGCTTCCTGGTTCAGTAATAGAATGTTAGAACTACAGTGACCTGATAAAAAGAGAGAAGAAAGAGACAAAAAGCAAGGTGAATGCAACTGCATGACAATTTAGGCTTAATTATCTTTTAGTGTGTGAAAAGCTGGATGACACTTTCCTCTGTAAAAGTTGTTAATGATTAATGTTCTATATGTTACTAAAATAGTGAGACAGAACAAACAAATAAGTATCGGAACAAGTTAAGGAGTAGTGTTGAACCTTCCTGACATTTTACGTCAACATGTTTTGTGGGGTGTTTGAAGTAGGCACAATCTTAGCCTGAGACTAGGTCTACACAGCACAGAAACACCATTGGATTTTCGGTGGTTTCAGCATTTTGAAACCGCCGAGAATCCAATGGTAGACTGTGCTGCATAGACAGGGCCGCCGTACAGGGCGTACAGCCGGTACTCTTGTACGTGTGCACGTAGAAATAAGGGCCTGCTTCAAGCAGGCCCGCTTATTTCATACATTGCACGGTAGAGCACGGCGCAGCCGAGCTCTACATAGGGCCCGGTGGCGGCCAGCAAGTGTCAGCGGTGCTGGGAGGGAGCCCATGCTCTCTGCACTGCTGCGCTCCACCTCCACATATAGAAAAATTATTGTGCCCGGCCATCCAGTAGGGGCAGGGCGATGCTGGGAGGGGACCCGCGCTCCTGGCACAGTTGTGCTCCAGTCAAAAATCTTATACTTACATGATCCCTGCGCACTGTAGCCGGGCACTCCTCTTCTGTCTGTGGGCGGGATGCAAATAATCTTTAATTTACCACACTGAGGCCCATAAACAAATCTCCAAACGTAACCGCCCCTCAGGGCGGAGACAGAGAGAGGAGGTCCCGGCAGGGATCATGTAAGTAGAAGATTTCTGACTGGAGCGCAGCTGAGCTCCCCTCAGCAGCGTTCCAGCCAGAACTGTGTGTGTGTGTGTGGGGGGGGGCCCTCCTTCACCCGCCCAGCCAGAACTGTGGGGGGCACCCTTCTCCCCCCAGCTGTTTGAGGGACGGAGGGAGGGGGAATGCTCTCCCAGCCACCTAACTAACTGCCCGCCTGGTTACCTAGCCCGCCTGTGTACCTTGCCACCCAGATACCCACCCACCTGGCTACCTAGATACCCACCCACCTGGGGGTGGGTTGATGTGATTGTTGGGGGTGGGGCAGTGGGCATGCTAAGGCGGGGAGGTGGGGGGCCCAGATGCTTCAGCTGTATGGGGCCCTGAAATTTCTGTTGGCGGCCCTGTGCATAGACAGCAATGGAAAACCTTTTCTCTAAACTAAATAAAACTAATCTTGGTAACCGTTTCTAGCGGGTATTGTTAGTCCGACCCAGTCCTTTTATTATTTTTGGTTTGCCCGGCGATTGTAGCTGTTCAAAGCTCTACAATGTTTCTTTCCTGTGAGCGAGTGAGTCGTCCCGCGCGCGCGAGTGAGCGCCACAAAAATAATCCAATGTGCTTGAACTAGTGACTTATGTAATGGGAGAATAATGTTCTCATCATGTGCATCTATGCCCCCTTTAATGCACCCCATAATCCTGTTTCCGTTTAACATATAATCATGAAATGGATTCTTCATTAGCATGTGCATAACCTTGCATTTATCTGTGTTAAACCTCATCTGCAATTTCTCTGCCCAGGCCTCCAACTTATCCAGATCCCTTTGCAATAAAACATTGTCCTCTATTGTGTTGACTACTTTACAGAGCTTAGTATCATGTGCAAAGATCAATGTTCTACTGTGCAATCCATGTGTAAGATTATTAATGAAAATATTAAAGAGGATAGGGTCCAATACTGACCCCCGCGGTACCCCACTAGTAACAGGGATCCAGTCGGAGTATGTACCGTTAATCACGACCCTTTGTTTTCTATCACTGTTAGGCCTCGTTCACACGGCTTATTTCGCCGCGTATTTGCCGACGGATCGTCAATCCGTCGGCAAATCCGTCCGAAATAAGTCACAGCCTATTTTCTATTGATTTCAATAGAAAATACGGCTCGTCGTTCACACGACGCGTAGTTCCGTTCCGGATTGCCGCCGCGGATTGACGACGGCAATCCGGACGGAAAAACAATTCACATGTCAATTATTTACGGACGGATTCACCACCTACAATGATTGGAGATGGTGAATCCGTCGGGAAATCAGTTACAAATACGTGCCACACTTAGTGACACTTATTTGCAACTGATTTTCAACTGATTTCAGAACGTATTTACGATCGGCAATCCGTTGTAAATACGTTCTGAAATAAGCCGTGTGAACGAGGCCTTACTTACTAAGTTACTTACCCACTTGCACACATTTTCCTCCAGTCCAAGCATTCTCATTTTACTTACCAACCTTTTATGTTGCACAGTATCAAATGCTTTACAAAAACCTAGATATATAATATCCAATGCCTCACCCCGATTCAGTTTAGAGTTAACTAGAGTAATAAAATTAACATATCATTTATACTGCACAGGGAATGGTATGGAAACCTTAAGGGCATGTCCCCACGGCACGGGTTTTCAGCCGGTTTTTCAGCCGGTTTGCGCTTTTTCAGACCGCCTGAAAAACCGGCCTAAAATGAGCACAATTGTGCTCTATGGAAAACCCGTACAGCAGTCCCCACTGCACGGGTTTTCCGCCCGGCGGTTTTGTCGCCGGCGGACCGGCGACAAAACATTGAACATGCACAATCTTCCGTCCGGTTTTCGGACGGAACATGTGCATCTCAATGGGAGGGGGGAAGGCTGTTCTCCGCTCATCGCGGAGAAAAGACGTTCCCCCCGCGGCCGGGGGGACGGCCGCAAAACAGGACAAATACCGGCTGGTTTGTCCTGTGCCATGTGAACGGCCCCTAAAAAGAATACAGCATTGCAATTTTTCATTTTGATTTCACAGAGAAAAAAAAACTGCTATGTTGATGGGAAAATAAAGAAAGTTATGGGATGAAAAAAATGCTGTCACCAAAAACCCCTGTGTCAGGAAGGTGTTTTCTTGCCCATTAGTGGTAAAGTGCTACAATTAAATAATATACATAAATAACACTGCACATAAAGTAGCGATATTAGCAATTGTAGCTTCAGTAGTTTCCATCAATAAAATCATCCCAGTTTGTGTCTGCCAGTTTAAGAACCAGCATCTAAATAGTGAAAACTACCAAACTGCTGCTGAGACTGGCGTAGATTAACCAGATCTCTTGCTTCTAATGTTGTTCTTCACTTAAGATCCCTCTATTGGGCACTCCTGCAACTGCAGGGTACATAACCACACAGAAAATTTGGGGTTAATGACAATTTTTCAGTAAACAAAACATTTATTTCAAAATGGTAAAACATGCAATCATTTAAATGACAATAAAAAGATTTTCAGGAGAGTAACAAACTTCTAAGTTTTATAATTCTGTCATTGCATTTTCTGATTCTTCTTCTTCCTAAAAAATAGAAGTATAAAAAACATAATTAGAACAATGATTTCCTTATCATAAAAAAAACTTTGAAAAACAATTAAAACATTTAGAATAAAGTCAGGAAAAACCATTGCCATATAGGCCCTACACCTTGTGACCCTCTCAGTTATCAGAACCAAAAGAGGTTCCAGGACCTAACTCTCTAAGGCCCGGTTCACATGGCTTATTCAAGCCGTAATTGCGGGACGGATTTCGCCCACAGTTACGTCTTGAATAAGGGGCGGGGGCGCAGCGGAGGAGCTGCCCGCTGGCCCCATGACAATGCATTATCTACGGCGCGTACGCGCCGTAAATAATGTGCATGTCGCTTTCTCCCCCCGCGGCGGATTCGCCGAGCGAGGAGGAGCGATGGAATCCACAGTTCTCATAGAGAACTATGGATTACCGTAGTTACTGGGACGGATTGGAGCCGTACTGAAGCGCAAATACAGCGCGCAGTACGGCTCCAATCCGTCCCAGAATAAGCCGTGTGAACGAGGCCTAAGAGTGACTTGTATAATTTTTGGCACCTAGACGCAATTTTTTTTTGCACGTCTCAGTAGTATAGAATGCGCCTGAATCTATGAACCTCTTCTACTGCGGGTCATAGATTTAGCGCTTTCTAGCTACAAAGCAACACTTCTGGCTCAGGTAAACCACTTTTAGGCTATGTTCACATGGCTATGAATGGGACGTATCTCTCCCCGTATTTCGCGCCGTACTGCGCTAAATATGGGGCAAGATACGTCCCAGTCATTACGGTAATCCACAGTTCTCATAGAGAACTATGGATTACGTCTCCTCTCCCTGCTCGCACAATACGGCGAGCGGGGAGAGAAGTGGCATGTCAATTATTCACGGCGTATACGCGCCATGAATAATGAATGTCTATGGGGCCGGAGGGCTGCTGGCCCCCACAACCCGCCCCCGAGCACACGGCGTAAATGCGGGGCGAAATACGTCCTGCAATTATGCCGTGTGAACCTAGCCTTAAAGTGCTCTACTTATTCCAGCAGTGATGCGCCTGATTTGCCATACTGCAACTATAAATGTGTAGCTTCGTACGGTTGTAGTGCACCCCAGCTCCCACACATCCCCCGATCTCAGGTGCATTAGAAAGTGCTGCGGGGATTTTTTAATAAGCCTGATCTTGCAGTGCGCCTGATTAAAAATCTAGCTTACAGGGCTGCGACAGTTTTTGGGCTGAAAAGACTCCAGACTTCTGGCACAGCCCCCTACATACATGTCGCCCTAAAGCTTTTCATTTGCCGTGTTTGACAGGAGTCCAGGGGGCAGAGCATACTCGTAGCCCATTCATTGTTATGGCTGAAGGTCATTTGTTGGATGTGACTTTGCTCCCCAATCCATCTCTTTTTGATGAATAAAATTTAAATGACTATAAAAGCAGTTCAGGACTTCAGTACTTTGGATGAATATTTGGGATTTGCTGTCACCCTTCGGCCGCAATGTCCACCGTTCCAGCCTGTGGTTTTATCGTTTCCTCTTTTTCACATTTCAGTGACTAGAGAGAAATTGACTAAAGAATGTTCAAAGATGAGCAACTAAACTGGTAACGGGCATGTAGCATCTTAATTATGAGGACCGATTAAAAGAATGAAACTCATTTAGAAGTGAGAATAGATGTCTAGTGGAAAACATGAGGAGTTTATGTATAAATTGCCCCTGGAAAAAAATATGGTAAAAAGCTGGTTTATGTAAAACCTAATCAAAAGACAAGTGGTTCTTTCTCCACCTATAGAAGAAAAGGTCTGATCACCAGGGGAGACAAACCTTCTTTACCCTAAGAACAGTGACTCTGTGGAATAGCTGCTACAGGAGCTGGGCACAGCAGGAACAGGTGAGGGCTAAAAGAAAATCTTAGATAACTACTTACAACAAATTAATATGTACACTTATAAAAGTGTACATATAAAATTCTTGTTAGAATGTAGATCCAATCTCATAGCGATTTGGGACAAGGAGTGAAATATTCTGTTTAGGACAGATTGGTTCATGCCTTATGGGTTTCATATTCTTGATCAGTAGGGAAAACAAACTTGTAAAGTTACTTATATCCTTCCCTCATCCCCATCCTTTGTTGAACTTGATGGACATATGTCTTTTTAAAGTGTACTATGTATTCTTGTAACTCACCGCTGCTCCAGACAAGAAATCTAAGCAGAATTTTGTCACGCCTTCACGGGTAATTTCACCGGATTTCATGATGTGTTTCCGGTTTGATTCTGTGTCATATATAGAGATGAGAGGGAGGTCACTTTTCTGCAATTTGAAAAATGCTACTATCTTCTGGTTGTATTTCTTGCTGACATCCATCTTGACGAAGAGAACCTGGTAATGCGAAAAGAAGGAGAAAAATAGGAAAATCATTCATTTACATGTCCAGGGACAAACGATTTCCCCATCTGGCTGTTTCATACAACCTGCTCTTTATAGCCATCTGCAGGCCCCCACTTACTGTTCAGGCTGTTTGCTGTTCTACAACAGAGAGTGACCAGAGTCGTCTTAACAGCATTATGGACCCCTGGGCATAGCATTGCTGTGGGCCCTGCCAAAATACATGACATCACACTAGGTCATGCCTCTAGTCACCCTCAAGCACATCCATATTATAATATTACTTATGTATGTACAGAGGCAGCCTACAAGACTAACTAGCAGGGGCAGGGAGCCTCTGGCTCCCTTCTCCACCATGGTTTTTAACTGTTTGCACATCCTAAAATCACACAAACCGTTAAATAAGCAAAGCCAACCAAGTGATCAAGGGTTTGTTTTTTGTATTCCTGTGACATACATACACCCCTTGGGGCACCTATACTTGTGGCGCCCCCCGGGAAACTGACTAGTGTGCCCAATGGAAAAGATGACCCTGAGAGTTACATTTCATTTAAACCTTTCTGAAGGAAATTGGTGATTAAAAGGTTTTAACAGCAGTGCACAACGCTACAGAACTCAAAAGGTATATAGTTTGTCAGTAAGAAAGATAAACAACCGACTGTACTGCTGATAAGAGACAGCAGGGAGTGATGTCACCATGACAGCCAGGGCTGCTAGAGCAGAGAGGTGGTTATTAACGAGGAAATCTTCTGTAAACAAGCAGAAGATAAAAACCACTCTAGCACTAAAATGAAGCAAAATTAGAACAGCGATGTATTTGGTAATAATCTTTATTTAAAGGGATTTTCTCGCTACAAAGATCATATCTCAGATTACGGGGACAGTAAAAATAAGCACTTTTGTAATTGGTTTGCTTTACCTAAGTCACTTAGTATAGTAGATATGAGCTAAACTGTGCACCTATAGCTATTTCTGCAGCAGCTGGACGAGAAACTCTCACTTTTCTGTGATTGGCAGGCTGACATTTCATTCAGCCTGTTGGGACATGCCCCCTGCGCTGTGATTGACTGCCTGCATTCTCTGTGTTTACACCCCTCTGAGCTGTGAGAAACGAGCTGCCTGAGATGGCTGTGTGTGTAATGATGGCTGTCTCAGCTCGTCTCTATGTGATCGCTCTGCAGTGATAGTTCTATGTACTGAGTAACTGCTAAATTCACTCTCCCCTCATATAACACAGACTTATACCCTGTGCTCCCCCATATAACAGCCTTATACAGTCTGCTCTACCTCCTGCCTGACCACAGAGGGGGGAGGAAGGGGGCAGAGAGCATTTCTCACACTTGCTTCATCAGTTCAGGCTGTGTGTATAACTGCTAGATTCACTCTCTCCTCATATAACACAACCTTATACACTGCTCTTCCTCCATATAACAGCCTGGTACAGTCTGCTCTCCCCCCTGCCTGATAACAGAGGGGAGCAGAGAGCATTCCTCACATTTGTTTCATCAGTCACTCTGTGTGTATAACCGCTTACACCAACACAGAGGTACTGCTTACAAGGAGCTTGTGCAGCCTGGAGATGAGAACTCTACAGCCAGATGCATAGCAGGAGGTCTGCAAAGCTGACGTCCACTCCCTTCCTCTGCTAACACAGAATGATGATGTCACAACTCTTGAGTGAGGAGAGACACGCCTCCTGGTGGGAGAGGCATGCCCACTGAGAGAAGAGATTCGCCCCTGTATTTGAAACTGATAGAATTAGCTCAAGTGTAGAAAAGCTTCAAACGATAAAACCCCTTTAACTTTGCCTACATCTTTGAATATAATTAATTTGGTGAGAATACAGCTTTAAGAATCAACTAGTAGGAATTATTTATTATATCTACTCCCTGCAGGATCAACTTGGCATGCCTGCAATGCAATTAGGAACATTTTTGACATGTGTACCATGCAGGTTCAACTAGCAAAGTCTGGTGATATATACTTTGCAAATATCCTGTTCATAGGGACAGATATAGCCAACCAGTCTTGATGGAACCACACATACAATCCATGGCAAAAAATATGGAATCATAACCAAGTGGAGGGCCCTTTGGGGGACATGTATGAAAACTGTCTAGGTCTAAGGGGCCATTTACACGGCACAGGAGAAATACCGGTCGGTTTAGCTGACCGGTATTTGTCCTGTTTTCATGCCATGCACACGGCCGCCGGAGGATGCAGAGAAAAGCCCCCCCCTTCACATAGAAATATTTATCTTCTGTCTGAAAACCGAACATGTTCTATGTTTTTCGGACCGCCGGCGGAATTTCCATTAAGGTCCGTGTAAAAGTTTTCCAGCCGATTTGCATCCGGTTTTCAAAACCGAGAACCTGCTGAAAAACCGTGCCGTGGGGGACATGGCCTAAGACTTTCTTTGTTGCCCATAGCAACCAATCAGAGCTCTCCTTTCATTTTCTCAGAGCACTATACAGTTTTCATACGTAAAGCCCTTTTGACGTTTTAGACAGAGGCTGAAATTTGCCCACTAGTCGCTCCAAACTACTTAATGCAGCTCCATGACACACCTTAAAAGGTGGGTTAAAAAGCTGCTGTACACAAACAATCATTTATAATTTATTATTGCTCGTTCACGGTCACTATTGTCAGTGGCACATTCTCTGTTTATAGATGTAGAGTCTATATACAGGCAGAGGTTTAAATGGAAAAAAATGCTGCTGACAATAAAATATTTTTAGTACTGCATACTGCCGACAAACAAGCGGCACCATCATATCTACTAATATCTACAATTTCCAGTGCCCTAGGGCCACATGAATGAAAACTGTCTTTGCCCAAAACTCTCTTTGTTGCTCATACAACCAATCAAATTGCCGCTTTCATTTCATATAGTGCTCTGGCAAAGGGGGAGGGGCGCTCTGATTGGTTGCTTTGGGCAACAAAGTGAGTTTTAGACCTAGACAGTTTTCATACATGTGGCCCCTACATTTTTTTTTTTTAGACGAATGGTCTGTTCTTGCTGTAAATGACTATACCAAGAACACATTTATGACTGACCTGCCCCCGGAGTTCCTTTGCGGCTTCCCGTAATTCCTTCATTATCTCATCCTGTCCTTCCACGTCCTTGTGTGTGAAAAAGAGCAAATGGATTTGAACTTTGCAGGCGATAATTCCGATGGCCGTCTAGTGAAGGGAAATAGACATGAATGAGAACCTGCACTATGCTCAGATCACCCCGCTTTTACAAAGAGAAAACCTGAACATCTTGTTCATCTTCCTTCTGGACCCGAATAATATATTTTGTATATTATAGCTTCTATATAGGTTGGGTTCATTTACTATCACATGCAAATAAAATCCATGTCCAATGTGGTGGCTGCACCATTTTGCCACTAAAACCACATATTTCTAATAAAGTTATACAGCTAATGGCCACTGCACGTGCGCATGATTTCGTTTGCATGTAGCAGCCACAGTGTGTGAACCCAGTCAAACAACTGTTTGCCTCTATAGTAAAAGTATGATCACATGACAGATCTCGACAGATTGCAATTCAGCTTCTGTCTTGGAATCCACGTCAAAATCTGATTGAAATCCACTTCCCATTCATTTCAATAAGAATTCCCTCTGTCAGTGCAGACAATATGGAATTTTCTGACACAGAAAAGTCACGTCAGAATCCGTCATGCATAATCCCATCAAAATCAATGGGAAGCTAAAAATCCACTTCAAATTCATGTAAAACTATTTTGCCAGAGATTTGTACTTGGATCAGGACCAAAATCTGCCACAAGCTCCATTGGAAATTTTTTTAAAATCCACGTCAAAATCTGTGAGAAAAAATGATTCAAAATCTGCGTCACATCTGTATTTACATTATAAAATCAGGAAAATTCTGTTATGTGAATATACCTCTGTGCATATAATTCTGTAGGCATGTGTTACACCCTTTTATCTACCCTACATTTATTGTCATCAAACCTTCCAACCATTAGGCCAGGAATTTGTTATAATTACTATCCAGTCTAGACAATCCTCAGTGTACGAAATAAATCAACAGTACAAATCTCTCTGATAGTTTGTCACAGTGTGTTAGGGAAGAAAAGTGTATCATTCTGTAGCAGACCCAGACTGGCTACCTGCCCTACATTCTAAATTCTGAATCCACTGAAAATCTGACCAGAAACCAATGCTGTGTAGACATAACCTTAGATGATTGTGTGGCAAATTCTGCAGAGACATATCAGGGGTGGAAGAAGTGGTTATGACTAGTGATGAGCGAATACGTTGACTATCGTCATCGGGTCGATAGTCGATATCGGCAATTATCAATAAGATATTTGATAGTCGATAATAGATTATCGCCGATGAGCATTAAAGTCTATCGGAGAGCAACAACACCTTCATTCTTAGGCCGTGTTCACACGGCTTATTCACGCCGTATTTGCGAGCCGGATTGCGCTCGCAAATCCGGCGTGAATAAGGGGCGGGTGCGGGGGCGGGGCGGGGCGGAGGCGTGGCCCGCCGGCCCCATAGGCTTGCATTATCCACGGCGCGTATTGCACCTGGATAATGTGCATGTCACTTTCTCCCCGCCCGGCGGATTCGCCGAGCGGGGAGGAGTGACGGAATCCACTGTTCTCTATGAGAGCAGTGGATTACCGTAATGACTCCGACGGATTGGCGCCGTATTGAAGCGCAAATCCGGCGCGGAATACGGCGCCAATCCGTCGGCAAATAAGCCAGTGTGAACGGGGCCTTACACCCAAACAGGGATGGAGAACTGGAAAAAACTCCCAACAGTCAAATGGAAAGTGACATCTTAGGAAACACACTTATTATAAAACCCACAAAAAAAAAAACACAGCTTCCTATCCCTGTTTTGTACCCAGCAGACCCTTAAACCTGCATGCCCCAAAATTTAAAAAGTGCCAAAGGGCAGATGATTTAACCTCATTTTACTTTAAATGGACATTGATTTCCCCGCCTGAACGCACGACCCCCAAACCCGCATGACCCCAGATAAAAATGCCGGAAAAAGAGTCTTTCAAAACCCCCATTTTTATTTAAAGGACATTAACTATATCTTCCTGTACCGCATATGACCATTAACCTGTCTACCCCAGATTAAAAAGTCTGGGGAAAAGGAGTTTTAAAACCCCATTTTAGTAACGGGCTTTACTATACCTGTCCTGACCCAGTATACCATTTTAAACCTTCGACCCACAGATTAAAAAAAGCTGGGAAAAGGGGTCTTTGAAACCATTTTATTGAACGACTTACTATACCCGCCTGAAACCCCGATTACCATTAAACCTGTCTGGGCCCCAAATTAAAAAAGTGCCGGGAAAAGGATCTTTTGAACCACCATTTTAATTGAAACTGGACATTAACTATATCTGTCCTGTACCCCAAATAACCATTAAAACCCCGTACCCCGATTAAAAAGTCCGGGGGAAAGGGGGTTTTCACCCCCTTTTGTTTCACTGGACATTTACATACCGCCCGGGCCACAGCGAGCCCCAAACCCCAGACCCCCACATTTTAAAAAAGGCCGGGAAAAAGGATCTTTCAACCACCATTTTGTTTCACTGGACATAGACTAACCGTCCTGGGCCCCAGCATGCCCCCAAACCTGTTGACCACAATCCAAAGGGGCACTATGAATTTTGTAAGGGCTTCATTAGTATATTTTTTGGGAACTGACATTTGTTTACAGAAAATTTTTTAGGGAATTTTATTTATATTTT